>VIAB01003922.1:90363-107736 GCA_009801035.1 Oophaga pumilio
GTCGGCTTATACACAGGTCGGCTTATACACGAGTATATGCGGTAAGTCTATAGGTGCACATACAATAACTGATCCACATACATTACAGCTCCACAAATGAACCATAGACTCGTTCTTGATAAATGTACACCTATGGGTTTGGTGCTATGTGCCACAATTGGGTGGGATTGTGATATCTGTGAGGAAAACTCAGGACCCTCTGCTTGCATGGGACACTGTACATTTATATGTTTTTACATTGTGATGTCAATATACAAATTTGTCTGACATCTTTGCGTCTGTGGCGGTCTGTTCACCTAGCTTGTTATTGGAATATTTCTAATGTGTGCACTTCCTTTTCTTTTATTCTGTTTTCCTACTACCAATAAAATCAAGAAACAAAGCACACAAATAGGATTGTAACATTATTACCGCGTATTGCAGCAGCCTAAAAGTAGGCACAATCCAGGATGATACACTCAATGATGTGGAGTCATCACAATACAACAGAATCAGCAGCATTGCTCCAGCGCTCAGCCTATAAATCCTATACGCTACTTTGTCATCATCACAATGGAGCTTCGCCTACAAATAAACACACACTATTGTAACATCGCCACAACACAGCTCACACATAAATCCTCACAAACTATTTTGACATCATAAAGAAGAGTCTATAAAAAAACATCCTTAGAAATAACGGTGACGCCACAACAGAGTATTGTCTAAAAATAACAAAAAGCAATTACATACACAAACTAGAAAAGCACACAAATACTGATATCACCACAGCACAGGGCAGCACTACAACAAAGCACAGCCTATTAATACAAAGCACATCATCTAGTAATACAAAACACAGCCCACTGTCAGAGACAAATTAAAATCCCTAAAGACATCTCCGGAGAGGGGACATATCACCCTCAAGTTGAACATATGGGATTAATTATAACTGGGAAAGAGAGAAAGAGCTGTCACTTCAACCTCCATTGAAGCAGGTACCTCTTGTCATGAACAGGTAATTGCAGCAGAGATCTGCTCTGAGAACCAATACTCGATTTACTCAGAGGCGGAGAAGTACATTTCCAAGGTAAGAGCTTCCTCTGATCAAAGCACCGTTCTCAGACTTTCATGAGCCAGTGGTCAGTGATGCCAGCTCAAATTGACAGTAGAAATAACATACAGCCTTGTATTGGAAATAGCCTCTATTAAAAAAATGGCACCTTGAGTGATCTTATCACTTCCTCCGTTCTGCAGAAACACAGAAACTGAAGTGTGCTAATTAGGGCGTCGGTGCCCTGGCATGGCTAAGAGGCTCCGGTTACCTTTCCACCCACTGTCTGGCATACCCTCCCCTCTGTTTTATAATACAGGTGTCCACTATCCCCCAAAAGTAGCACTATATTGTGGTATCTCTACATGGCATTTTATCAAAGCCTATCATAAGGTTAGATAGTGCTTTCTGCACTGCCCTCTAATGATGCCTTTACAGTTTACTGTTAATGTTTGATTGGAAGAACTTAGAGAATATTAAAGTGGGGGATTAAAATTAACAAAAAGAATTTTGAAAGAAACAAGGTTGAAAATAATATAATTTTCCTTATATCAGGCCTTTGAGTTACATTTAGGTTATGCGCACACGTTGCGGATTGTTAGCGTTTTTGCCATGGTTTTTCGCAGCAAAAACGCTTACCCAATGTAACTCATTATATCCTATGGGATTCCGCAATGCTGTGCACATGCTGCATGTTTTTCTGCGGCCAAATCGCTTTGTTGAAAAAAACGCAGCATGTTCATTCTTTTTCTGGAATCGTGGCGATTCCGCCGCCATAGGAATGCATTGAACCGCTTACTTTCCTCATGTGGCTATGCCCACCATGCGCAAAGTAAGCGGTTCAAGTGCGGATGGTACCCAGGGTCTGGAGGAGAGGAGACTCTCCTCCAGACCCTGGGTACCATATCCCTGTAAAAACAATAATTAAAATAAAAAATTATGATATTCTCACCTTCCGGCAGCCCCCGCAGCTTTCCCGCATCTCAGCGACGCTGCCGGCAACTCCCGTTCCTAGGCGTCCTTTGCGACAATGACCCCAGATGATGTAGCGGTCTTGCGTGATACTACATCATCTGGGGTCATTGTCACAAAGGACGCCTGGGAACGAGATTGGCTGGGAGCGTCGCTGAGGATCAGGAAGGCTGCGGGGGCCGCCGGAAGGTGAGAATATCACAATTTTTTATTTTTTTTATTATTATTCACATTAGATCTTTTTACTATTGATGCGACATAGGCGGCATCAATAGTAAAAAGTTGGTCACATGTGTCAAACACTTGTTTGACTCGTGTGACCAACCTGTCAATCAGTTTTCCAACCGATGCTACAGATCGCTTGGAAAATGCTAGCATTCTGCAAGCTAATTACGCTTGCAAAACGCTAGTTTCTGGCGGGAATTCGCATACCAATAAAAATGCGTATTTCCCGCGGCAGGGAGGTGCGGGATTGCCGCAGAAATTTCCGCGGCAATTCCGCAACGTGTGCACATTGCCTAAAGAAGCTCTCCTATAAAACTTTTTATCCCCTTAATATATTGCAGTCAGGATATTATATAGCACTGTGTACTTACAATTGCTCATTTTGCCTTTCTACCCAGCTAATTATTCTCTTTTCCATCAGGTCTATGATATCATGTGATTACAAACTGACTAGCTGAATTCTTTTAAGCTCTATGTGTAATGCTGCTGCTATGCAGGTAGATGCAAGCTCCACTAGATGGCAATAGAGTGGAGAAAGGACTGCACACAACAAGAGCAGACCTGCAGTGCAGCAGCAAGGCTGCCACCAGGTGGCAGCAGAATAGTTAAACAAGCCGGGTCAAATTCTAGACTATAGCGCAGTACCAAAGGAATAAACAAAACACAGAGTCAGATGCAAGCCAAATGTGTCAGTACCAGTCAGGAGCAGATATGCCAAAGACAAGAGACAAACAGCCGGTCAGGGTCCAAGCCAAGTCAAATACCAAAGAGTCCTAAACATGAAAGGGAAACACTGAGTCGGGAACAAAACAGACCCCGGCAAAGTCAAACAGCAGGAGGACAAATCAGGGCACTACCAGAATCAGATACTCACGCCGTAGACAGAAAATATAATGGACATGACCTGCAGGATGCAGCAGGAAGAAATAGCAAACCTGAATCTAAAATGAGGCCAGGCAAAGTTAACCCTTGATGTGATCAGCCCAGGAAAAGGGCAAACAGGACTCAAAACCCGGACTGGATCATGACACTATGTAGAAACAGGAGGTCAATTTGCCCTGCATGAGTCATAAGTCAATGGCAGGAGGGAGGGGTGGAGCTGTTGGGTTAGGAGTTGAAGAGGGGAATTATAAATGCAGGGAAAATAGACTTCTTGCTTCTATATAGAGTAGAGAAAACGGAAGAATTAGTTGGGAGGGAAGGTAAAATGAGCAAATGTAAGTACACAGTGCCATATAATATGATGCTTGCAACATATTAAAAGGATAAACACTTTAATGGGAGTGTTTATTTTATAAAAATACATAAAAGGATATAAAAGAGCTTGCCCTAAGTGTGGGATGGAAAATACTAAAATGGTGTCAAGTGTGTGTCACGTCCTCCTGGGAGATCTGCTCCATTTCAGCTGCTTCTTATCTGGTCATTACCTTTCCATATAAAACCTAGCCAGACCTTTTTTTCCTTGCCAGTGAAAGCTTTGCTTCCTAGCTCCTTGGAGACGCTGTGCTGAATTGGAGATCATTGTTGCTACTGAAGATTGTTGCGTGCTGTTTTTGGGTGTATGCTTTCCTCATTGTCCTATTCCCATTTGGTTGGTACATTCCTATCCTTCCCTATATACCTCTCTAAGCTTTGGTATTTTTTATGTTTGTTGCTTTCTGTTATCTCTGTCTTACCTGTTGATACAGTAGCATTTCTGTCCCAGGCATCCTGGAGGAGGGGAGAGGACAGCTTAGGGAATAACAGGAGAACAATAAGGCTGGTAACCCAAACCTCCTCACCTTTAGAGGTACCTTTGGGAGTAGGGATAGTTAGAACCCCAGTCCTAGGGACAGTTCAGGGCCCTTTTCCCTAATCACAAACAGTCACATCATGACAAATGATGAATGGCCTTTGGAACTGTGCTCAGATAACAAAGTGTGGGAAGAAGAATTAAATTTGTCATACAGTAAAAAAGCTATTAAAGAGTAACTACAATTTTTTTTAATTATTTAACTTATCCTCCAGGAACAGCAAAGTTAGGATATATTGTAATATCCTGTACTTCATTACATTATTTTACATCTTCTCTCCCTGCTCCTTTAGAAGCTGCTTTCAACCCTACTTCGAGACTTTCCCCGTCTGAGTCTCTCTGCTCTCCACCCTGGTACTCAGACGTGGAAAGTCCTGCACAAAGACAGATTATAATGTAGGAATCTTGCTAAGCAGCATCTAAAGAAAATTGAACTGGGCATTGAAACAGCACTGCAGCATAGTGACTGGGAGTAGAGGAAGCAAAATTCGGTAGTGAAGTATAATATAAAACTTCATAGCTTTGCAAAGTTTGGATGATAGATAAATAAAAAAAAAAGGTTTAGTAACTTTAAATAACATGGGTTCCTTGGTATTTGCATAACTGAAAATGGTATATACATCGAGGAAGCAGATGAGCAGATGGAAAAATTGTATACGCAATCAAGAATCACAATATTTACCTGAATGCAACACAATATACATTGTATAATTGATAGGTGATAAACTATGTAGCTCAGGAGAGCAGAGGGTGGAGGGGTTACTATATTCTAATATGGTGATACATGTTGGAAACATGAGTATGTATAAAATAAGATCATTTTTGATTAATGTTAAAGGGCATTTGTCAGCAAATTGCTGCTGTTTAATCTGAGAGCAGCAGAAAAAACTTTGACAGTGAGGGTGAGCAATGAGTGGAAC
Organism: Oophaga pumilio; assembly: GCA_009801035.1. Classification (NCBI taxonomy): domain Eukaryota; kingdom Metazoa; phylum Chordata; class Amphibia; order Anura; family Dendrobatidae; genus Oophaga; species Oophaga pumilio. Next base: position 95,306 of record VIAB01003922.1, read on the forward strand.
AGGCTGCCACGAGAGGTGGTGAGTTCTCCTTCAATGGAAGTCTTCAAATAGAGGCTGGACAGACATCTGTCTGAGGTGGTTTAATGAATGCTGCATTAAGCAGGGGGTTGGACATGATGCCCTTGGAGGTCCCTTCCAACTCTAACATTCTATGATTTTATCATTCTAATATATGGCAAGAGAGACTGATTCCAGTGATGTCTCACTTACTAGGATGTGCGCTGCAGTTTCAATGCAGCCAGTGTTTTATTAGCAGGGGATAATCCCTGCCTGACTAGGTCTCACGTGCACAGCAGTCCAGCTAACCTGTGTAACTCCGCACCCACGACTGATTAGCAGTACAATCAGTGGAGTAGGTGGGGTCATACAGAGCTTACCATTAGGAGTACTGCGACATCCCTTTAAGAAAATTTTAACAAAAAAAAAAGTCAATCTGTAAGCTTTGTAATGTATCAGCATGCTGTGCATCTGCCTTTCCATATGTTTGGACAGTTATTTAGGGCATATGTTACACACCTCCAAGATCAGCCTGCAATCTATAGATCCCAATCACAATATTAAATATTTACAGCATTAGAACAGAAAAAAATCATCTTGTAGTGTGGAGTCTACAGTGAGTGCAATATACACCCGCATAAATCAAAGAGAAGGGATCAGTCTGCACCTTATGACCCCAACCTGGACTTTACTCACTTAACAAGAGACCCAATCCCTCTTCTATCTATGCACATTATAAATAAATGAGTGCGGCTGTAAGTTACCTAGCAGTTCCATTGCATCATCCTCATTATCAATATCTTCCTCTGTGACAGACGCAGGGGTGCTGTGTACGGAGTCAAAGGAGTCTTGAGAAAGCATGGCTGCCAACAGCTTCTTATGTTGCTGCTGCTGTTGTTTCAGACCTTTGTTCTTTGGCTCCATCTTCAAACTAGAAAAGTAAATAATATTAGTAGCCGGTACATGGACGTCATTAGCAGAATGATGACCATAGACGGATTACAGAGCCAAGATGGTGTGGGAGGTTTTCACAGCTTCTTCTCTGTAACCTACACCCAGAAGCCACTCGGGGTTCAAACAGAATCACACAGTATAATGTATTACAAAGTGCACCCACGGCCACGTCCAGCGCTATGATGAACAGACAGCTCTACTCTTTGTTTTATATACTTTGACATTGACATTTTAACAAAAAAAAGTAAGAAATAAACATCTCTTTTGCTTATAAAGGTTTCTGGAGAGTGATTTTTAGTTTTTAAAATGCCCAAAATGAGCTAAAAAAAATCCCCACTGCTTGTTTTGCCGACAATGCCTGGTCCTCTGCTTGTTTCTGCTCCCTGCTGCAGCAATGACATCCCGCTACAAGGAAATGTGACCGCAGCCGTCAATCACTTGCTGCAGCAAAGATCCGCCACAGATAATAAAAGCTCACATGTCCCCGAGATAGGACGTCACAGGTACAGCAAGAAGTAGAGGTTGGTGGTGAACGGGCAGCACTGGAATGAGAGTTGTGGGGGACATGGTCAGATATAAGAGTGGTGCAACCTGTGCAGTTGCATGGGGGTCCAAGAAATAAAGGGGCCACTTCTATCTCCAAAGTAGCAAGCAGCGTCTGTCACAGACACATAAACAGGTATATTATGTATATTATTAGACAGCAAATGGCCCATATGCTATTCTTGCACAGAGGCCCTCTTTTGTTTGTGTCTGCCCCTGGTAAGGGACCCATTTTTTTTTTACCTATTTCCCATATTTTAAAATCAAAAATCTCACCCCAACAAGATCTTTATGTACTGTGTAAGTGTATAGAATTAGTAAAGAGCTTTATTTGTATACAGATTAATAATGTGCAGCACGCCGAGTCTGTTGCAGCTTTTGCCACATTTCCAGCCACAGCAATGCATGAACTTCAAAATCCACAATCATCACATGCAGATTTCATCGCTCATTTCCATATGGATTTTGGGAATAACTTAGTAGTGCTTGATATAGTGGTGCGTAACCCCAATCTTATTCTTTAGAAAAGAGGTCCTGCAGCAGCTGAGGCGTATTATACCAAAAGAACACCACCTTTATAATCTGGAAAGAATGTTAGTAGTTACCCGAGAGTTTTGAGACTGGTAAGCATGCAATAGGCCTTGTCTTTATGTGATCACAGCCCTCCTTGGCGACTTCTAATACTCCAGTTGTACCTCATACATTATGCATTTCTTTATTGGCAGACGTATTTATAACACACGAGTTAGACGAATCCTGTAGTTACATCAGTTATGTCTTCCGAGCGGCTAGGGCCCTTCTTCTAGCTTGTAAATGGCCTAAACAGATGGGTTCATGTATTCAATCTGATAATATCTTGCTATATGCGTGAAGACATGCCATCTGCTTGAAGTATAAATATTCAATGTTGGAGAATCTGGAGAACGACCTAAATGACATTCTGCATGTTACCTGGGCTGAAGTGCAATGATTCTCAGCCTCACAAGACAGATACAAATCCTGCAGGCTGTAAACTAAAGATTCAATAGATTTTTTTTTTTAAAGAACATTAGGGTTTCTACCATGAATGGAGGAGTTCACAATCATACATGACCAATTTGGGCAGATTTTTAATACTTTTTTGTTGAGAAACGTTCCAAACAATTATTTTTCTGTGTTTTAGAAGGTAGATGCTTCACACACTAATGTATAAGATGCAAATATATCTTTTGGGGATCAAAGTTCTGATAATGAGACATTTTTACCCTGAAATGAACACTTAGTTAGATGATAACATTAAGCTCCCTGTAGTCGCTGCTGCTGCTGACAGTCCGTAAGGGTATGTGCACACACTGAGTATTTGCCAAAGAGGAAAAAATAGGTGGCACTCCATGATGCAGTAAAACAATCCTTTCTTAATTCAATACAAGTAGTCAATGGATGGAGGGGAGCAGGTGCAGTGGAGGACAATGGCCGTTTCCCGTCGATCAGACGCTTCAACGGGTCCAGGTCACCCGTTTACCTGCGTTTTTTTTTGTCATATTTATTTGAATGGATGAAAAACGCTGAAAGAATTGACATGGGGCAGATTCGAAAAAAGCTATGATGGTTTAAATCTACAAAGAAAAAGTAGCCAGCGTGTACACGAGATTACAGAAAGCTCCTGCACTTTGCTGGTAGTGTAAAGAGCAACCGTTAAAAAAACATTCAGAAAAAAATACTGCAAAAACGCATGAAGAAGCCCGAACAGAAATGGGGTTGCAGTCCCTGTATTACATTACACACATAAACAGATCTTTAGAAAAAGTATTTCTAAAGTCTATTTGTGATATGTAAATGAGGCCTTTGACTAGTTGATGGAGCGTTAGTGTCCCCAGACTAGTCGGCCCACTTAGCAGGCTACAAGCGCCGACATAATCGCCAGTGGTATACTTACCTTGCGCATGCGCGTGATTCTTTCTCTTAGGCCGGCGTCACACTGGCGAGTTTGATGCGAGTAAGTGGCACGACTTTCTCACATCAACACCCAGCACGGCCTCCCGCTCTCGGACCCGAGTGTGCGGCTGCATAGAAATACATGCAGCCACACACTCGGCTCCGAGAGCGGGCGGCCGTGCCGGGTGTTGATGCGAGAAAGTCGTGCGACTTACTCGCATCAAACTCGCCAGTGTGACGCCGGCCTTACTGCATTGATCCTCTGAAGCCGGGTGTATGCATGCCTGTTTCAGAGAGGTGCAGTGCGCATAGTCGGAAATCTTCTGCACTTCCGATCATGCGCCCGGGGACCTGACAGGTTCTCTTTAAGTGATCTCTGCTTTTTGCCTTCATTCATTTCCTGGAAGGGGCATTATAATTGGCTATAATGAACCACACTATACATTGTAAGGTATATAGTATACATGAAGCTGGGAGTCCTGCATGGATAAGCTTTGCAATTCTCTATGGTGTGCACTAAATTGTAAATAACCATCCCTATGCTCATCATCTTAGTAAGAGTGTATCTGATATCCTCTGTACCAGACCTGGGCAAAGTGCAGTTCACGGGCCATATCCGGCCCTCTGGATGTTTCAGTCCAGCCCATCAACCGAGATAGCTGAAGGGCTGAAAACATTGGCCCATGGGCTGCAACCTTCCTTGGCTTGCAACGTGTTCGCTGCTGCCCACTTCCTAATGTTATCATTATCTGCATCTGCAGATAGCGGTGAATATGTAAAAGGTTGGCCGAGGGGTGGACCCGCCAGCATTAGCTTTATTTTTCACGCTGGCAGCCGCTACATTCCTGGGTCAATTCTTACCCGTCTCAGAGTATAAGGAATAGTCAGAGTCCAGAACAACATCAAACAGTTCAGCTTTATTTTCTTCCGGACATAGCACATCCAAGACACCATTAGCACGTCTGACACAATACCAGCAATACATCTTCTACAACTCCGCTTCACTTCTTCTACTACACCAGAATGGAACACAAAGTAAAATCGGGACAAGGAGCCCAGTGAAAAAGGCACTTTGACTTCTTCCCCTGGAGAATCACTCAATCCAGGCACGGAAATACACATCTACTATGTCGTCCACCCCCTTTTGGTTATCCTGCTCGCATACTCGCTGGTGGCCCATTCGCTGCTTTGCTCAATCACGCACACTTCTGCTGAGCATTCCCACAGTGGTTATTCCACTGGCACTTCTGATCCATCAGCCCACAGACTTTGGCTAACTTTCCCACAGTGATTCCTTCACCGGCTGCACTACGGTTGCTGGTACCTTCCACACACTTCACTTCTTGTGTCAGCTGCACGGCCCGGGATCATGGACGTCCTCACAGTAGCAAGGTCCACCCCCGACTCCTCACTAACTAGGAAAGTCCCCATGTCCCCACACTAAATCCCTACCGACACTTCACCTACTTAACCCCTGGGTGTCCTGACAAGTCTATACTACACTGGATGTGCTCAATGCCCCCATCTTGTGTCCTACCACTGTACTACACTGACCATCTAACAACTCTCTAACTGGATCCACTAATATGCCAACTAGTGATCCTTTGCAAAGCTATATTAACCCAGTCTATATACACTACAAGTGCCCTCCTCTAAAGTCCCCAAAGGATGCACTGTCTTAACTAACTCCATAAGAAATACCAGGCAAAGAACACTGAAATATGACACTATACAGTACATAAAATATATCTACAAAACATACATTTACACACAGCAGCATGAAACATTTAAAGGGTTATAACCTTTGACCCTCCTTACAAATACATAGGTGGAAGACGGTGCTACCGACCCTTCCACCAATCAGCATGTCAGCCAGCAGGTTGTGTGGGGGCTCATACTGTATACTAAGAGGCTATGTGGGGCTGATACTGTATATAGGTGGTTATGTGGAGGTCTCATGCTGTACATAGAGTGGCTATTTGGGGGGCTCATACTGTATGTATACAAAAATGCAAGGAAAAGCACAAAAATTGAGCTTGATTTAAGTTGCTATACATGCAGCATATGAACGCATGTTCACTTTGGCCATAAAGCATGCAAAATCTACAGGAAGCAAAACAAACATAAACCCTACAGTTCTGTGCAAACCAGGATGGGGCCTTCCTTTCCCCTGAGCTGGAAATAACATTTCAAGGCTTCCCTAGACTGGTGTCCACAGGTCTGGACTCTGTCTTTTTGTCTGCCCTTATTCACACTTTGAGGTCAACTTTGACACATGGCAAGGTTTGTAATGTAGACAGCGTGGAACCGCCCCGATCAGGGTCACCTTCTCCACGGTGGGGTGGCTTTTATGCTATTTTTTGATCAAAAACAGTATTACTAAAAACTCTGTGTTATTTAAATGCATTTTTTGCTTTTTACTTACTTAGTTACAGTAGGGTTTATGTTTACTTTGCTTCTTGTAGATTTTGTATGCTTTATGGCCAAAGTGAACATGCGTTCATATGCTGCTTCTATACCAACTTAAATCAAGCTCAATTTTTGTGTTTTTTCCTTGCAACAAATAAATAGTATAAAAATAAGAATAGGGTGAGGGTGATAAAAGCGCTGCTGAGTGTGACAGACAGGCCGATAATATCTTCAAAAGAAAAGAATAAGGGGTACACATTTCAACAGTGGACAGATGTCTTCAGGCCGGGCATGGATCATTTTTTACCACATTCAAATGTGGAACTTTATTATTTAATATATTGAGTAAAATGTACTTAGTGGGAAAAAGCCCTTTAATGCTTCAGCATACAAGATAATTGCATGCTTCAAACCTTGAGGGCCACAGTTTGGGTAAGACCCTTTTCTGTATTTATTTATTTTACTCACTTATCTAACGCCACTAATTCCCCAGCGCTTTCCATCATCACAATCTAAATTTTCTATCAGTATGTCTATGACATGTAGGAGAAAACTGGAGGAAACCCAAGAAGGAACATACAAACTCTTTGCATATCTTGTCTTTGGCGGGATTCAAACTCAAGACTCCAGCACTGCAAAGCAACAGAGCTAACCCCTGATCCACTGTGCTGCCCACGTCCCAGCACTATTGTGTCCCAGTGCACAAAGCAAGGTCTATAAAGGCATGGTTGGGCGAGATTAGTGTGAAAGAAGCATGTCTGCCCCCCAATAGGGCTTTCACCTCAACCCCATTGAACACTTGTGGGATAATCAAGAATACGGATTATAAACCAGGTCGTCTCATCCAGCATCACTGTCTGACCTCACAAATGCTATTCTGGATAAATGAGCAAAAATTCTCACAGATATACTCCAAAACCTTTTAAACAGGCAAGATGGACTGGGACATACCCAGCCGGACCTAATGAAATGTCTACACCCTCATTCACGCCCCTAATCCCCTCCAAAAATCCATGGACATAAAAAAACACTTGCAGCCATTTAGTCTGTAATTATTTGTTGCTCCGTTTTTGTTAATAGCTGAACCACGGCTCTAGTAGATACAAACAGAGAACTTTTTATTGCTCCATATTAATTCTACTTACAACACAACTTTTTGTGCTCCGGGATGTGAGGATGGAGATCGAGCATTCAGTACAGACTTACACATTTATTAATTTCAGCAATTACAATACCTGCACCAAAGTCTAAGCTTTCTTATTTCTGCTGTGATCGCGCATTTGAAATGTAATAGGTTTTTTAATCCCTTTGCCAAGCTTTTCCCATTAATGTGTGTTTGTAGGATTTGACTAGTAACCTCTCATTTATCTCTTTTTATTGTTTCTCTTTTTTGTCGAAAAGCCCTTGTGTTTTACCCAAAGCCTTCAAATGTCTGATCTGCAGTCTGTCACCGATATTGATCTCATCTACAATTTGTAAATGGAAATTCGATTTTCTTTTGGGAATTTAGGTTTGTAACAAAAAGAATTTGTGATCTTTTTAATCAAAGGATGCTTCATTCCTAATAGACCGGCAATGTTGATCTTAACTATAAAGCCACGCAAGCCTTTTTGTAATACATTTCATTTATAAAAGTGCAGAGGTTAGGATTATTACATATTTTAGGGTATCAAATATTGATATACAATATTACTTAGCGCACGGAACGCCATTTTCTATAATATGCGGTCGTCCTACGGAGCGGTCTTTAATTAACTTTTCTATTAGATTGACATTTATTAAGACAAACTATAACCGGCTTTAGAAAAAAAAAAGCAAAAACATGATTTTGTGATACTCTGTCAGGAGTTGTTTGTGCGATTCTTGCAGCCAGGCAATGGTTGTGATCTGTGTTATAGCCTGTCAGATGTTTGGAGAGCATGTGCCTGGAATGCTCAGCCATTTGTGCGCTAGACCTTCCCCTACTATTTTTTCAGTAATAGGAGGTTGCTATAAATTTTGCTATGTTACAGAAACAGAATTGTGGCCCGGTCATCGGTCTCTATGTATTAGCTAATCTGTCACCAGGTTTTTATGTAATCTGAAAGCAGCGTGATGTAGCAACAGAGACCCTAATTACAGTGATGTGTCCCTTACTGGACTGTGTGGTCTGCTGCTTCAATACAACCGCTGTTATATAAGGAGGAGATGATCATTACAGGACAACTGACCTCGTGCATCCTGGTCCAGCCTGCTTTCAGATTTTATGTAATCTGAAAGCAGCGCGATGTAGCAACAGAGACCCTAATTACAGTGATGTGTCCCTTACTGGACTGTGTGTTGCTGTTTTAATACAACCGCTGTTATATAAGGAGGAGATGATCATTACAGGACAACTGACCTCTTGCATCCTAGTCCAACCTGCCCCCACCACTGATTAGCAGCTCTCTATCACAATGCAATGAACACAGAAAGCTGTGGTGTGCGCGGGGTTATACATCCGAGCTCTGTTAAATCTGCAGCAGAAAAAATTGTGACTCTCATAACTACTGCGCCCAGTAAAGTTAGTAACACATTATTAGAATCAGGGTCTCTGTCTCAAACTCATAGTGCTCTTGGATTACATAGCAAAAACCTGCTGACAGATGCCAAATAAATGGAACGGATTTATCAGTAGATAGGTGTTAAATATTTTCTAATAAAAAGAAAAATGAACCAGCTCACCCCGGCTCCCGGCGTCCTGAACAGCGGAACTTCAAGGGACCACTTGCAGACAAAGAAAGGAAAAGGTTCCAGCTTCAATAGTTCCAAATTTATCAAATTAAAAAGGATTCCATCGTGAGGGCAGGCACAGCGACGCGTTTCGAATGCACAGACAAAAACTTTGCAAAGAACACAGTCTGTGCGTTCGAAACTCGTCGCTGGGTCTACCCTCATGATGGAACCCTTTTTAATTCGACAAGTTTGGAACTATTGAAGCTGGAACATTTTCCTTTCTTAAATATTTTCTGGTGGAATACCAAACTGACCACTCACCGGATTTGACAACACAAATTGCATACATTACTAACAACACATATCTCAAAGATCTGATGAAGCTGGTATACTTACTCCTTATTGAGAAACTAAACTCACTTTCCTCTACTTGGTCTGATGCAGCTGTCAGTCATCCTAGGCGGGTGGAAACGGAATACACTTGTACCTAGGATCTCTCTCATTCTTTAGGTCGATTAATATCAGTGTTAGACCATGGTAACACATTCAGTATTTGGTCAGTATTTTACATCAGTATGTGTAAGCCAAAACCAGGAGTGGAACAATCAGAGAAAAAGTAGAATAGTAACATGTGCACGATTTCTGCATTTTTAACCCTTTCCTGGTTTTGGCTTACAAATACTCATGTAAAATACTGATCATGGCCTTAGGCTAGGGTCACACAAGCGTATATTCTCTAATCTGAGAAAATCGGTTCAATTATGTGAATCACACTCTGATGAAACGCTGATCAGAGTGTGATCCGATTCTCTCGGATAATGAAAAGATGGATAACAAAAAGTCTCCATCTTCTCCATTGTGTTAGTCTGTGGAATTTGGACTGCACTCAAGTGCAGTTTGATGGTTTCCACGGACTCACTGACTTGCATAGCCGAGTGCGAACCAAATATTGGATCAAGCTTATGCATGCAGTGATCGGACATGTGCACGGCCCCATAGAATAACATTGGTTCTGGTGCGATCCAATGTTTCATCGGACTGCACTAGGACCAATAATACGGTCGTCTGCACAAGCCCATACACAGTCATTCTAATATACTTTCAAACTAAGTATACCAGCCTCTTCAGGTCTATGAGATCCACTGAATAACGTGCAATTTGCATTGAGAAATCTGGTGACAGATCCAATATACGGTAACTACTTAAATATTTAGTGATAAAACATTTGCTCCCAATGTAAAGAAAAGCAACAAATATATATTGCAACAACCCAAGTATTAAACGTCATACTAAATGATAAAGATTCCATAAAGTCTAGTAAAGTTCTATTTTATCAGTGTGTCTTACTAATTAATTCTCCCTACTTGTATACTGTATGACATTACTTTCTTAGGGATAATTAGATTTTCATGTGACTAATTAAATTGATCTCGACGTCACTATTGTACGTTTCACATCACATTTCTTTCAATGCAGAAAACATTGGGATGTTTCTTTACAGGAAATAAACCCAGGGGGATAATGAACCGTGTTTGCAATAGACTCAGGGCAGATACACACGTAGCAAACCAGCCTCAGATTCTGCAGAATTATTTTCAACAGCAATGCTCTATGAATATTTCATATCTGCTGTTGTTTGTTATCTGCTTATTTTGCCGTCCACTTGTACTAATAAGGTTCGGAGAACTTTCATTTTATATTGAGTCTACAGGTCTTTCCATTAGAGTCAGACTCCAATAATTGTGTTGTGCTTCAATACATTATTAAATATTCTCCTTCAAAGAAAACCTTGGATACATTGGGGTTTTTATTATTATTTTCTGTTTTTGTTGAAGCGCAAGTCGCGGCTACACAATTAGATGAGCCCGGCAATGATTGAAAATGAATCCATAGTTGCATAAACCTGGTAAACATGTCAGCCAGGGATAGAAGGAGATGGCGGACGGGAAAAGTAAAAACAGTATGTTTCTTTTATTCAAAGGGGAAAAAAAGTCAACTTCTATGAGTGATTGTAAGAGAAGTCATTTCTATTGATTATTATTGTTTACATTGGTTTTCAATTGCTCTTAAGGAACGGGTCATCAGAAAATTACCAGTTATTTAAATCAGGTTTTTATATAAAGTGATTTTTTTTTTGATAGTTTTAGGCAATGTTTTTTTTCCCCATATCACAATCTGTATTAAAAATAAAAATGAGGAATCTGCCAAGTTTGACCACTGGTCACTGGGGAAATTGTGGACTCCTACCTCCTCATCTGTCAGGTAATCTGCATGTATGTTAGTAGTGTAACATCTATATTTGTACCCACGAGCACTACCTCTGTGGATGAAGTGAGCTGACAAGTAATTTCTGGAACTTATAGTGCTATGTAGGCAGGGAGCTTGTGAGTTAATACCTTAAAGGCGTTGACTGTCCTTAAAGGGAATCTGTCACTCCATTTTTGGACTTGAGATACGGCCACCACCATCAGGGGCTTATCTACAGCATTCTGTAATGCTGTAGATAAGCCCCCGATGTCACCTGAAAGAGAAGAAAAACGAGTTAGATTATACTCACCCAGGGGCGGTCCGCCGTCCGGTCCAATGGGCGTCGCGGTCCGGTTCGGTGCCTCCCATCTTCTAGCAAAGCAGGCCTCTTCTTTGAGTCCCGTCGCGGCTCCTGCGCAGGCGCATTGATCTGCCCTGGTGAGGGCAGAGCAGAGTACTGCAGTGCGCAGGCGCCGGACCTCTCTGACCTTTCCCGGCACCTGCTCACTGCAGTACTCTGCTCTGCCCTCACCAGGGCAGATCAGTGCGCCTGCGCAGGAGTCGCGACGGGACTCAAAGAAGAGGCCAGCTTCGCTAGAAGATGGGAGGCGCCGAACCGGACCGCGACGCCCTTCGGACCGGACGGTGGACCGCCCCTGGGTGAGTATAATATAACTCATTTTTCTTCTCTTTCAGGTGACATCGGGGGCTTATCTACAGCATTACAGAATGCTGTAGATAAGCCCCTGATGGCGGTGGTCGCATCTCATAGTCCAAAAATGGGGTGACAGATTCCCTTTAAGCTACAAGTCTGCGGTCATTCTATTTGACTGCAGACTTGTGAATCCTCACATCGCACACACTGTTTGCTCTGAGGATTCTCCAATGCTGAGAGTGGTCACATTCTGACTACACTGTCAGGCCTCGCTCAATTACTTACATTAGGGGACGCCGCACAAAAAGTGACTGTAGACTTGTACCCTAAGATTGGACAACCGTTCTAACACAGTTTATCTAATTAGTGCCTTGGGCAGGGCCACACTGTGTGCTAACCACCTACACACTGCCTGTGTTGCCAGTTATAGGTTTTACTTACCCTGGTTAATATTCCTGTCACTCTTCTCTGATTCAGACTGTTTGATTCCTGTCACTAATCTTGGCATCCACTTGAGCTCTTCCCTAACTTTTATTGTGCCCCCTGACTCTTACTTCCTGGATATGATCTTTAAGGCCATGTTCACATGTTCAGTGTTTGGTCAGTATTTTACATCAGTATTTGAAAGCCTAAATCAGGAGTGGAACAATCAGAGGAAAAGTATAATAGAAACACATCACCACTTCTGGATTTATCACCCACTCCTGGATTTGGCTTACAGATACTGAGGTAAAATACTGACCAAATACTGAACGTGTGAACACAGCCTTACCTTGCCAGCTTGCTCCACTGGCTCTGTCATCATCCACTCTGTACACATAACCCAGGGAGTTATGTGTACATCCAGATCCCTGTAGAGGGTTAAAGGTTATAGACCATCTTTCCCTGTGTCCTGCTAAACCTAGTGGCAAAGCTAGTCTGTGCAATTACTATTAAGAGCAGCCAGCCTTCCTCTGTCAGTGCACTGTTACATGCAGCAATTGTTATGTTTCGGTAGCTGAGGAGGACAGGAACAACA
>VIAB01003922.1:121633-134897 GCA_009801035.1 Oophaga pumilio
CACCACCTCCTCCGTGCTTCATGGTGGGAACCAGGCATGTAGAGCCCATCCGTTCATATAGATCTATATCAAACTGAAAAGTGAATGAACAAAAGAGAAGTCTTTAAAGGGGTTTTCCCACGAACAAAGTTAATTTTCATCAACTATAATGTCTGTATCCTCTCTTTTGCCTCCTCCCCTGCCCCATGCCCAGGAGCTGTGGTATGATCAGACTATGTCCCTGTACGGTCAGACACGGCCATGACACAGAACACAGCAGGGACACATTTATAAGATTATCTCAGCACAGGAACATTTTATTTAAACACATCCAATTTTGGAAATTATTTTTATTTCAAAATCTATTGATTAAAATAAACTTTGGGAGGAAAATCAATAATGATTTTTCTTTAGTTCATCCACTTTGCAGTTTGCTAATTGATTTAAATAAACTATTAACACTGATTTCTTAAAACATACTTACTTTGTAGCATTTTTGCTTTCCACACCTGCCTATAACTTATATGATATATACCCACACACACATACACGATATCTAGCAAAATATACTGAGAAGGGTCAATAAATTGCACAAAATGGATGTATGTTCTCGAGACTGAAAGTTGGGACCAATTCCATGTAACTTAGACTTCGCCTTTTTCCTAATTACTAAATGCAGGTTCACCTGGGGCAATCTGCACGATACACTTATCAGTGTGCTCATTCAGTTACACAACAAACAGGTCTCTTTTATAAATATATTAATGACCTGCATCGCCAGGAACATGATAATCTCAGTAGAAGCCACTTCACGGCACAGCTAATTTATCTACTGGAAGCTGCCAGCATGTGCCAACAGGGAAAACTTCACCGAGCAGCAGACTGTGGTCATAACAAAGCTTAACATGGTGCAGCTGGTGGCAGCTTTGACTTTATAACTATTTATAATGCATGATTTTTTTAGTTAAATATACAATATTATTATTTGCAAAAGAGAACAACAAATGGGTATGATGAGTAAATAAAAGACTACACAATTGTAATTAAATTAACAAGAAAGTTCCCCTCCAAAATATGCATCAGAACTAGAGATGAGCGAACCATTCAAGGTTCGGTTCGAATCAGCAAACGTAGCGATGTTCATTGAACATACCCGAACTCTATTGACATCAATGGGAGGCAAAACCAAATGCATAGACAACACCTTCAGGGGGGCAAAAAGTTGCCAAAACAGCTAAATTTAGGGGCAGACACCAGGAAAAGTGACATCAATTGACCCCTTACCAGCCTGAAAATACCAGCTTTCTGCTTTAGCTTTGCTGGTTGTGAAAAATGGTGGTATCCCACTCCGTTTTCTTTAAATTATCTAGTTACATAATTAAAAAATACGGGGTGGGGACTCCTCTATTCTTGATAACCAGCCTAGCTAACGCTGACAGCTGACGATTGCAGCCCACAGCTGTCAGTTTTGCCTGGCTGGTTATCAAAAATACAGAGGAACCCCACATCTCAACATTGTCCCCTGCTAGTGCTGATTGCAGTGCGAGCAGGGTACAGTGATGTGAGCAGTCTTCATATCAGCTCTTGGTGCTGGGGAACAGCGCCAACAGTACCGCTGATTCCCAAGCGTCGGTACGTGTCACACTGATGACACAGGGATGGATGTCATCAGTGTACACATGTGTGGGACATTTTGCAGCCCGTGTTGCTACCGAAAAAACTGACGTCTGAAAGAGCCCTTAGTGAACTTAGTCATTTACCGAACTTTGGCCGACTTTTGACGATTATTAGGAAAAAACCTCGGGAATCAGAACACAAATCTGAATGTGTAATGTTCATGCCGAATATGAGATTAGCGAATGTTTTCCAAACAAGTTCCCTCATCTCTAATCAGGACTTGTCTACAACAGTTTTTAGGGTTAGGCCATGGTCACACTAGCACTAGCTCAGGGCCTGGCAGACCAGGACAGTCTAAACTATTAAATAGATGGTCAGTAATTTTAATTACCGCCATGTAATACTACATTTCCCCTGAAATTGCCCATAGCACCCCTTGCTATAACAGCGATCACCAGGAGTTAGAGAAGCCAGATTCGGGTCGTAACACTAGTTCCAATTTAAAACAAGGCTGTACGATTTACATTTATAGAACTCTGTATAGATAACCCTTTATAATATATTTGGGATATATCTGAGCTAAAATCCTTCTCAGTGTCAGCTAACCCCTTCACCTCGAAGCCTGTTTTCACCTTCCTGACCAGACCAATTTTTACAATTCTGACCACTGTCACTTTATGAAGTCATAACTCTAGAACGCTTCAACAGATCCCAATGATTCTGAGACTGTTTCCTCATACTTTATGATAGTGGTAAAATTTCTTTGATATGACTTGCATTTATTTGTGAAAAAAACGAAATTTGGCAAAAATTTTGAAAATTTTGCAATTTTAAAAATTTTCATTTTTATGCCCTTAAATCAGAGAGTCATATCGCACAAAATAGTTAATAAATAACATTTCCCACATGTCTACTTTACATCAGCACAATTTTGGTAACGTCATTTTTTTTTTGTTAGGAAGTTATAAGGGTTAAAAGTTTACCAGCGATTTTCTCATTTTTACAACAGAATTTGCAAAACCAATTTTTAGGGACCACCTCACATTTGAAGTGACTTGGAGGGGTCTATATGACAGAAAATACCCAAAAACGATACCATTCTAAAAACTGCACACCTCAAGATGCTCAAAACCACATTCAAGAAGTTTATTAACACTTCAGGTGCTTCACAGGAATTTTTTGAATGTGGAAGGAAAAAATAAACATTTACTTTTCTTTCACAAAAATTTTCCTTTAGACATAATTTTTGTTAAATTCACAAGGGTAACAGGAGAAAATGGACCACACATTTTGCTGTGCAATTTCTTCTGAGCATGCCGATACCCATATGGGGGGGGGAATCTACTGTTCGGGCGCACGGCAGGGCTCGGTAGGGAAGGAGCGCCATTTCACTTTTTGAATGTAAAATTTGCTGGCATAATTAGCGGACGCCATGTCATGTTTGGAGAGTCTCTGATGTGCCTAAACAGTGGAAACTCCCAACAAGTAACACCATTTTGGAACCTAGACCCTTTAGAGGTGCTTCACAGAAGTTTATAACGTTAAGCCATAAAAATTTAAAAAAAAAAAAAAAATCACATTTTTCCTACAAAAATCTTTTTTTAGCTACAAATTTTGTATTTTCATAAGGGTAACAGAAGAAAATGCTCCATACAATTTGTTGTGCAATTTCTCTTGAGTATACCGACACCCCATTTGTGAGGGAAAACAAAAATCTTTTTTAGCTACAAATTTTGTATTTTCACAAGGGTAAAAAGAGAAAATGGACACCAAAGTTTGTTGTGCTATTTCTCCTGAGTTCACTGATACCCCCATTTGTGGTTGGAAACTACTTTTGAGGCACAGTGCAAAGCTCAGAAGGGAAGTAGCGCCATATTGCAGTGCAGATTTTGCTGCACTTGTTTGAGGGTGTCATGTTACATTGCAAGAGCCCCTGAGGTGCCAGAACAGCAGAACCCCAATAAGTGACCCAATTTTATAAATTTAAAACGGGGGTGCAGTGATTATATTGACACCACAGGTGTGTCACAGACTTTTATACCATTGGGCAGTGAAGAAAAAATAATTTACATTTTTACAACCAAGATTGTGTGTTAGCCCCAAGTTTTACATTTTCACACTGGTAAATGAAAAAAATGGCATCAGAATTTGTCCCACAATTTCTGCTGAATGTAGAAATACCCCATATGTGGCTGTACAGTACTACTTTTCCATACGGAGTGACTCGGGAGGGACTGAGCATGATTTGCCTCCTAGAATGCAGATTTTCCTAGACTAGTTTGCGGATTCCATATAAAGAGCCCCTAAGTGCTAGAAAAGCTAAATCCCCCTCAAGTGACCACATGTTGGAAATTATAACCCTTTGGGAATTTATCTATAGATGCAGTGAAGATTTTGACTCCATGGGTGTTTTCCAGAAACAGACAGCAGAGGATGTTGCTGAATGAAAATTGAAAACTGCCATTGTAGTGACCAGTACATTATGCCCAGCTCGTGCTTCTGGAGACAAGTTAGGTGGGCTCTCATCACTACAAAAATGCCAAACATGTGGGCACTATATGTTGTTTATACACACTGGGGCTCAGAAGGGAGGGGGGCATTTGGATTTGGGAGCAGAGAATTAGCAGAATTTCTTTTGGGGAGCGAGGAACCATTAAGCTTTTCCAAAGCTTTTGCGCTACCAGTAACGTGGAAGCTCCCTATATTTCCATTAACAGATGACAGATCTGAGTGGGGACTTGCTTTTTTTGTGGATTGAGCTGAAGCTTTTATTGGGAACATTTTACATAATGTTTGGGATGACATTTATCCAGTGCTCTACGCTGAGCACTTACTTTGGGGTTTCCATCTAAAGCTCTGAGTGACGTGATTCAGATGAAACCCCCAAGGAATCCATTCACTATAGTGAGGCAGCAGAGTTATTCTGGACTCTGTCTGGCCTCTGTTCAGCGGTGTCCTTTTCAGAAGTCCAAAAACTATGGCCGACGGCACTTTTATGCAATCCTAAAAAGTCAGACACCGCCAGATTACAGGTCCTATGGTGTCCACAGTGCCTCCATCTGCCTCATTATAGGGAATCTTCCACGAGAGGGTGAATCTTAATCACGTATTTCAGAGATTTACATGGAAACCCCGGTGTAAGCGCTCAGCGCAGTGCACAGGATAAATGTGTGCCGAGCCTTACTGTGATCTTTGGGAGGCAGAATGAAAAAAACATTAGGTGAAGAATTGGCTTTATTTATTTTTTACGCTGTTCCTCGTGCGGCATAAGTGATTAGGGGATTTTATTCTTCGGGTCGGTGCGATTACAGCGATACCAGATTAATGTCAGGTTTTTATGCTTGGCTGCTCTCACACACTAAAAAGACACTTTTTATTGGGAAAACTAATGTTTGCATCATCATATTTTGAGAGCTATAATTTTTCCATATTTCGGCTGACAGAGTCATGTGAGGTCTTGTTTTTTGTGGGTTGAGCTGACGTTTTTATTGGTACCATTTTCACGCACATGACACTTTTTGATCGCTTTCTATTCTGATTTTTTGGGAGACAAAACGAACAAAAAGCACCTCAAGAATTGCTTTTTGTTTTTTTTTATACTGTTCTATGTGTGGTAAAATTGGTAAGACAGCTTTATTTTTCGGGTCAGTACCAGTACAGTGTTACGTCATTTATATACGGTAGTTTTTTTTTACGTTTTGGCGCTTTCACACAATAAAAACTATTTTGTAGAAAAAATAATAATTTTTGCATTGCTTTTTCTGAGAGCTATAACTTTTTTATTTTTTGCTGATGATACTGTATGGCAGCTTGCTTTTTGCGGGACAAGATGACATTTTCAACGGTACCATTTTTATTTACATCCCTCTTTGTGATTCGCATTTTATTGCACTTTTTGTTCAGTGGTATGATGATAAAGAATTGTTTTTTTGCCTTATTTTTTATTTATTTTTTTAAAGTGTTCACTGAAAGGGTTAACTAGTGGGACAGTTTAATAGAGTTGGTCGTTACGGATGCGGCGATACCAAATATGTGTGCTTTTATTGTATTTTTTATTTACATAAATAAACGTATTTATTGGAAAAATATTTATTACTTTTTTTTCTTCATTTAGGGATTTTTAAAAAAATTTTTTTACACTTTGTACTAATTTTTTTTAACTTTTTTTTCATTGTATCAGGATGGGACATCACTGTATTGTGCCAGATCGCTGATCTGATACCCTGCACTGCAGCCACCTTCCCTGCAGGCCCCGGAAGGACCCCGCAGCTATCTTGGTGCCAGGGGTCTCCAAGGACACCATCAGGACAACATGATCGCATCCCTGCGCGATGCGCCTCTATGTCATCGTCACTACTGACAGCAACATCAGAGGGGTTAAATGCCCACGATAGCTACTAGCACCAATCATGGGCTTTGCTGCGGGGTGTCAGCTGTCACATACAGCGGACACCCGAACGTGATCGCCGTGGCGCTCAGTGTGAGGCCGCGTGATTGCCGCATCATACTAGTACTGCTGTTTGCGGGAGCGCAATTCCTGCAGAGCAGTACTAGTATGGCGCATGTCGGGAAGGGGATAATGATTAGCAATAAACAAAACCTCGACCACTAAATTGGCTTCTTCTGCATAGTACTCAAGCTCAATATTAACTGACCCTTCTGTGCAACCTCTGCACTTGATTTAGTTCTGCATGCAGGAATGTTTCAGTTCATAAATCAAAGATCAGGAAGAGATGCAAGATTTCTATTAAAAAAGACTCAGTTTCATCCTCATAATCGTTGATAAATTGGTAGACTATGCAAAGAATACATTATTAAAGGGAATCTGTCAGCAGGATTTTGCTATGCAATATGAGAGAAGCATGATGTAGGAGCAGGGACCCTGTTTCCAACGATGTGTCACTTAATCATCTTAATGGGCTGCTTGGTGCAGTTTTGATAAAATCACTGTTTCTTTTGCTGCAGATCTAGCAGTGCTCTGAATGCTGGGCTCTGTATAACCCCGCCCACACCTCTGATTCAAAGCTTTCTGTGTATTCAATCAGTGATAGGGGTGGGGTTAGACAGAGTAGGAAGACTACATGGCACAAGACAACTAGTCCTCTAGTGAGAGTTCTCAGCTGATAAAACTCTGATTGCATTGAACCTATCTGGCGCCCCATCCGGCGACCAGCATCCCTGACCCCAGCGGAGGAGGAGGAGTCCACCACTGGAGAATCAACATCAGCAAGTATTGAGACCGACCCTGCCCCGGTGACTGAGCAGACTTTAATGGGCCCACTTGCAACCTCAACAGCCCTCAAATCTAGCCTGGGACCGCATGCCAGACATCGGGCACAAATTGGCGGTTCCGCTGCAGCCTGAACTCAAACAGGTAAGGCAGACCCCGGCTGCAGGACTAGCCCCTTGAGTAACCTGTTGTGACATATGGAAAATAACTTTCCTGGCCAGAGAGCTGCAGGCCTGAGAACCTGCCCTGGAGAAAGTAAAGTAAGCTGTAAAAGAGTATGACTGTAAATAGTTAAGTTAACCTGGTAAGGTTTAGTTCCTGCTAAAACAGAGACAATGTGATTATGAACAATGAGTAATCCAAAAACTTTTATTGCATATAGTTAGCACCTTATTTGCTCCTTCTTGGTTTTATAAATAACTTTTAGAGTGTAAATAGGACACTCTATTTTGCACAGCTGGCCAAAGAGCTAAAACTGTCTGGTGTGGCCGAAGAAGTGGTCCAACTTGGAGACCAGCTATGCCTTGTAGTCACACACAAGGCCTACGTTGGGGGTTTGAGACGGGTCCCCCATATTGCACTAAAAGAAGAATATCTGGGTTTGGGATTTTGCTGAACCCTGTTGAACATGAAAGAGAAGATTTTATTGTACTTAATATAACGATGTCTTATAGCACTTAACAGAGAATGTTTGTTGAGAGTAAATGCTAATATTTTATAGAGAGTAACTTTTATATTTTATTGCTGTTATTGTTATGCAACGTTCAAATAAAAGTGCCTCCCATAAAGGGAAGAAGAGTTCCTGCTAATTGTTATCTTGTTGAAATGCATTTCATAAAATTTTGTATGTCTTAACATCAATTTTGCTCTGTTCCAGCCCACGGACGTGCTGAGTTTAACAGGGGGGGTATGTGGCTCCCCTGGGGTCCAGTCACCACAGAGGTACTGCACCTCATCCAGAGGTGTGGTATCCCACTCTCAGGTAAGGAGGGGGCAATACCCAGGACTCTAACACTC
This sequence comes from Oophaga pumilio, assembly GCA_009801035.1. Taxonomy (NCBI): domain Eukaryota; kingdom Metazoa; phylum Chordata; class Amphibia; order Anura; family Dendrobatidae; genus Oophaga; species Oophaga pumilio. The sequence goes on from VIAB01003922.1 coordinate 129,477, forward strand.
ACACCCAGCACACACCAGTTCAGTCAGGGCATCTACAGTAAGTGTACCCTTTGGGAGGATGGCCTCATCCCAGGCAGGGTAGGAAAGGATGTTGGGAAGTGGGTGGGGAAGGTAGAAAAGGGGGAGGAGCTTAAGAAGCGGAAAGGGAGCAGTGGTCTGTGAGACCAGAAAGAACAGTCTAGAAGGGGAGCTCGAGATGTGAGGAGCTTGTCCCCAGATGAGAGGAAAGGGAGAGACAAAAGGAAACTCCCGGGAGAACAGAAGGAGTCCTTGGGGCACATATAGTGAGGAATCCATCCGTAGGGCCCGAATTCACTGGCGTGGTCGGTGTAGGGACCAGGTTGCAGTTAGGGGACCGGCCCCAAAATTAATGGAGAAACTAAGGATTCAGCTAGAAAATGAGAGGCTGCAGTATCTGCATGTGCTGCAGCCACATCCAACAAATTCGCTGTTAAGGCAGACATATAGGATCCAGGGGTCTGACCAACGTCGCCTGACAAGATCCGAGTCTACTGGCTCAGGACACTGTGTGTGAAGACGAAGGGCAGGAAAGGCGGTAGCCAGCATAGTGTGAAGGCCAAGAAATTAACATCTAAAGGCTGGGTCTCACATAGCGATACACCAGCGATCCCGACAACGATATGCACTTGTCAGGATCGCTGGTGTATCGCTACATGATTGCTGCTGAGCTGTCAAACAGGCAGCTCAGGCAGCGATCTGGGACAGTGACACTGCTGGGTACATCGCTGTTACCCGCAGTGTACGTTGGATACCAGCGCCCTGATGCAGGGAGCTGGTAACCAAGGTACACGTCGGGTTTCCAAGCGCTGCGCGGTGCCTGGAAACCCGTTATGTACCTTGGTTACCAGCTCCCTGCATCAGGGCGCTGGTATCCAAGGTACACAACGGGTTTCCAGGCACAGCCCCGCGCCTGGAAACCCGCTGTGTACCTTGGTTACCAGCGGATCGCTGGTCTCCCGCCTGTCACACGCAGTGATGCGTGCCTGTCAGCGGGAGACCAGCGATCAAAAAAATGTCCTGACATTTCAGCGACGATCAGCGATACCCAGCAGGGGCGCTGATCGTCGCTGAATGTCACACACAGCGATATCGCTGGTGAGATCGCTGCTGCGTCACAAAACTAGTGACTCAGCAGCGATCTCGGTAGCGAGATCGCTATGTGAGACGGGCCCTAAAGGGATCCCTGGCAACATGCACCCCAAGCTACCTGAGAGCTGACTGGACCACAGACCCTGAGGACACAGCACCCCGGCTGGGGATTATAACATCAGAACTGTGAGTAAAACCTGTGAAGACTGCACACTGTTGTGTTCTCCTGTTTATTTGCTGCGTCACCTCAGCCCTGCACTACAACAATCATCATCATCATTTTACACTTTCACTACCCTGGGGAATAGCTCTGCCTCTGGAGAGCTGAACCAACTCTACTGCATCAACAACTGCCCCAGTGGACTAAATCTGCAGTGTTGGCTAACACCTTATTTGCCGAATACCACAGGTGGCGTCACGAACCAATAAACTTTATCATCCCCTTTTATCATCATTTTTTATGGTACGCCCAGGGCAACGGACCGGGTCACTGCTGCCGTGACACATCCCCTTAAGAACCAGCCTGGTACCGAGTACCCCAAGGCCCTGGCGGGCGCTCCACCTACAACAAGCAGGCCCAGTAAGTGACACATCACTGGAACCAGAGTCTATGCCCCACTATTATACTGCTCTCAGATATATAGCAAAAACCTAATAACAGGTGATACGGGAAAAATAAGTAATGTACTGAGAGTTAGAAGGGATGTCTCAGTACTTGCTTAAATTGCACCCAGTTCAGCAATCAACTGATGGATAGAAATCTAGCTTTACAAAACCCTACGTTCCCTAAAAGCTACGGCCAACAATACAGTTTCCTTGAAGAGACCAATAATGTAATAAAAGAACTGACTGGTCCACCAGAAGTAAAGCTCTTAGCTTTAATAGAGGAGGACTTAAATAAAAGAGTCTCCTCTATGACATCCATATGCCTTGACATAAGATCAGACCTTTAATTCTTGTCCAACATTTAGGCCTATAAGTCCTAACAATGTATCAGTTCTGATTGTCACAATCCATTAGTGCATCAGGTCATGTAATAATATCTGAGGTCTCATTCTCTGCACTTTATGTTAGTAGATTAGTATAGAATTATGGCCATTCCTCTACAGGCACAAATTGCATACATACAGTATGTATATATATATATATATATGTATCACTCCTTACACTGTATCTTGCACTACATAAAAATACCGTACAGCACAGCTCATTTCTTCAAAGCAATCACAGTACAGATCTATTCCACGGGAAGCTGACAGTTTCTGTTATTGGGTTGTCAGATTTCAAGCTCAATCCAGAGTTAAAAGGAAGAGCAGTCACAAGATACAAGAGATTAAAAGTGTCAAGTGCTATCATGTATCAGTTTCTACAATCCAAGAAGAAATAATGATGGACTTGCCTGGATACATCATGAAATAGTAAGTGATGAGAACATGATGGAAACCATTATTATAGGATTACGTTACAAAACACCATTGTTCTACCACATTAATCACCACAGTACAAACTGTGTATATAATTAGGTTTACAATATAATAAATCATAGAAATCATCTATAAAAGGTTACAGAAAGCTAGTCTACCGGTACGGGAAAAGGTCACATTACGCTGCTCTAATAGCGGAGATCTGGCAGTTCACCGTTTTATGAAACGCTTCTATTCTTAACAAATTACAATTCTGGAACATATTTGCTTGAGCGTCTGTTTGTGGCCATTCCTCTGTCATTCCTCCTGGGAAGTTTAGATGTCATCAATCTCCATGTCAGTGCATCCCAAAACGCCCTGACACAGTCCAATCAGCCAGACCTTCATAAAAAGACTCCTTAATAGCAACTGTAAGGCCACGTTCACACATTCAGTGTTTGGTCAGTATTTTACATCAGTATGTGTAAGCCAAAACCTGGAGGGGGTGATAAATGCAGAAGTGGTGGCAAGTTTCTATTATACTTTTCCCCTGGCTTCTGCGTTCCTGATTTTGGGCTACAAATACTGAGATAAAAAACTGACCAAATAATGAACGTGTGAACATGGCCTAAAGGGTATGCCACACTAAGCAGCGTCGCTAACGAGATCGCTAAAATACGTCACTATTTAGCGATCTCGTTCGTGACGCTAACGTGTGTGGCATGTAGCAACGACGTGGCCCCTGCTGTGATGTCGCTGATCGTTCACTAGAGTTCTGGACCGTATTTAGATCGTTGGCGTCCCGCTGGTGAGCCTATATCGCTGTCTGGCACCTTTTGTGAGCGATGTGCGCTGTTTTTTACATCGCAATGACCGTTAAAGTCGTTAATGAGATCGCTAACCGCTTATGCGTCGTTAACGAGATCACTAAGTGTGGCAGCTACTAGCGACATTAAAACGATCACAAAAACGATCTCATTAGCTTGCGTCGTTATTGAGATCGCTAACGAGATCACTAAGTGTGGCAGTACCTTAAGGGCTCACTCTCATCTGAGTAAAAAAAATTGATCCAATGTTAATCCAGAAAAGTAGGATGAGTGTCATTCGAGTACAATTAGATTGTTTTCAAACAGCATCCCTATGAAATCCATATGCAACGTATTTTTAGCATCATTGTTTACATACAATAATCTCTTTGTAATGTAACCCCTTCATGACCGGAGATAGTTTCAGTTTTGCGTTTTCATTTTTTGCTCCCCTTCTTTCCAGAGTCATAATTTTTTTTATTTTTCCGTCAATATGGCCATGTGAGGGCTTATTTTTTTGCGGATGAGTTGTACTTTTGAACGACACCATTGGTTTTAACATATCATGTACTGGAAAACGGGAAAAAAATTCCAAGTGCGGTGAAATTGCAAAAGTGGAATCCCACAGTTGTTTTTTTGCTTTGCTTTTTTACTAGGTTCACTAAATGCTAAAACTGACCTGCTATTATGATTCTTTCAGGTAATTACGAGTTCATAGACACCAAACAAGTCTAGGTTATTTTTTATCTAAGTGGTGAAAAAAAATTCCAAACTTTGTTAAAAAAAAATAAATAAAAATTGCGCCATTTTCCGATACCAGTAGCGTCTCAATTTTTCATGATCTCAGGTTGGGTGAGGGCTTGTTTTTTTGCGTGCCGAGCTGACATTTTTAATTACACCATTTTGGTGTGGATATGATCTTTTGATCACCCATTATTGCATTTTAATGCAATGTCGCGACAACCAAAAAAAACGTAATTCTGGCGTTTTGACAGGTGATGATCAGTTCGCCCTATGTAGCAGAATTACTCACTTCTTATGAGCGCCGACCACTGGGTGACGCTCACAGCAAGCCGGCACTGACAACCATAGAGGTCTCCAGGAGACCTCGGATTGTCATGCCAACCCACCGGTGACCCGCAATCACGTGATGGGGGTCACCGATTGGCTGATTTCCGGCACGATTGCTGGAAGCGCATGTTAAATGCAGCTGTCAGTATTTGACAGTGGAATTTAATGGGTTAATAGCCGCGGGTGGATCGCGATTTTACCTGTGGCTGTTCTGGGCACATGTCAGCTGTTCAAAACAGCTGACATGTGACAGGAAAGATGTGGGCTCAGCGCCGGAACCCACATCAAAGGGAGGGAGTCCGACATCAGCGTACTATTACACCCGATGTCGGAAAGGGGTTAAAGCTAGTTTTCTAAGTAGTAAAGCAATCTTATATACAGACATAGATAAATCATTAGATTGATAGATAAATAGCAGACAGATTATTATTAATCATTATAGCACCATTTATTCCATGGCACTTTACATGTCAGATATTTGATAAGTTCTGTGCAGCTTATCCAACAGCTTTTAAGGAATAAATGTAAAAAAATGGCTTGGGGTACCCTTTATTTTTAATAGACAGATGTGAACTGGTCTTAATAGGGAAGGGGGTAATAAGCATAGGCTCAGTGGGAGGCTGCAATGTATTTCATCCATCTTCTATCTTATGGACAGTAATGACTTGTCGACAGAATGGACGGCTGAACAGAGGACACATAGCTGTATATCCACACAGATGTGTATAAATATTAGTATATTAGACAATGGTGAATATTGATCTTGATGTGGCCAACCCCAATAAGTTTTCAAGCTCGCGGTTTGCTTTCATTGAAAGGAAAGATTCACAGTTTACTTCCAGAGGTTGCAGATACATCCTGCTAGTACAAGGATAACACAGATTACCATGTACCAGCAATGCTTTTTGTATATTAGCATTTTAGACATGAATAGTTGTCCCCGTGCTCAGACTTCCATCATTCAGATGTGCTTAGTGTAAGAAAATACTTTTTAGGGCTCATACTCACTGGCTGGAAAAAAATCGGTCCGT
>VIAB01003925.1:98839-110724 GCA_009801035.1 Oophaga pumilio
TACTGTTTAGGCACATCAAGGGCTCTGCAAACGCAACATGACTCAAACAGTGGTTCCCCCGCATATGGGGTATCAGCGTACTCAGGACAAATTTGACAACAACTTTTGAGGTCTAATTTCTCCTGGTACCCTTGTAAAAGTAAAAATTTGAGGGGGAAAATATCATTTTTGTAGGAAAAAATATTTTTTATTTTCACGGCTCTGCATTATAAACTTCTGTGAAGCACTTGGGGATTCAAAGTGCTCACCACACATCTAGATAAGCTCCTTGGGGGTCTAGTTTCCAAAATGAGGTAACTTGTGGGGAGTTTCTACTGTTTAGGCACATCAGGGGCTCTGCAAATGCAACATGACGCCCGCAGACCATTCCATCAAAGTCTGCAATCCAAAACGGCACTCCTTCCCTTCCGAGCTCTGCCATGCGCCCAAACAGTGGTTCCTCTCACATATGGGGGTATCACCGTACTCAGGAAAAATTGTACAACAACTTTTGGGGTCCAATTTCTCCTGGTACCCTTGTGAAAGTAAAAATTTTCCGGTGAAAATATAATTTTTGTGGGAACATTTTTTTTTTATTTTCAAGGCTCTGCATTATAAACTTCTNGCACAAGACGCTATATGAACTGTACTACACACATTACAGCAGGATGCAGTCCACAGGCACAGAGGTGGCAGACCAAGCGGTCATGTGTGTCCCAAGGGCCAGCTAAATGTTGGGGGCGATGCTTAGTTATCTCCCAGAGTTCACGGGCAGCAACATAATTTTGTGGGATTGGACTGAAAGAGTTAAGAGTATGCTGCGAATTTACCCCATGGCGCACTGTGCTGCAGGCAGAGATAGCGTTAATGTCCCTAGATGGTGAGGCCCAGTATTCTGTAATGTTCCGCCCCCTTCATGAATGGGATACATTGACCAAAGTATTCCAGATCCTAGCAGAAATGCATAAAGTTCCCACTGATGTTGGGGAACTCCGCGTGCGCTTGTTCCTCTGTGTCCTAAGGGAGGGGGAGTCCGTGACACAGTACATTAATGCGCTGCAGGGAATACAAGCGCATATCATCTGCCGAGATAATGCAGGGGTAATCGGAGTGGAGTCCACTGACGTGATGTTGAGAGACCAGATCGTGGCCGGCCTCCGAGACGTGCTGCTTAAGCAAGCTTTGCGGGAGCGCCTGCGTGCTAGGCCGCGTATGACTTTTGTAGAAATTGGCACGGAAGTGCGCATAAGGGAGCAGGAGCAGGAGACCACAGCCTTGGCAGGGATGGTCCAGAGCCGTGAAGTATCTACCCCGAACGCGGCAGAGCCGGAGTGGTACCGCGAATTATGGCAGGAAATACGGAAAATGAGGACAGAAATAGGGAGCCTAAAGGAAGGCCTTGCTGCTACCTTGGAGTCCAATACCCTACAACGTGGTAACTTATGGCAAGAGATGAGAGAAGTTAGAGGAGAGATACGGAGCGCAAGGAAAACTCCAGAAGCAGCACCAGAATTTAGTCCCATATCCTGGGATGAAGAGCGATTACAGAGGGGGTACGCCTCTCCTGGAGGATGGCAATCTAGACTGAAACGCCCACCAGACAGGTGCAGAAGTGAGTGTTGGACTTGCAGAAAAGTGGGACATATGTGAAGGAGTTGCCCTACACGAGACAGCGGACGGCAATGGTCCGCTCACCCCTCCAAAAGTCATGCTCACTGAAGAGAACGCTGCACCTGGAAGGAATAGTGCGGTGAGCGAAGGGGAGTCTCACCCAGAGCAAGGCAGAGCCATGGCGTCGGACACCGAGAAATGAGGGAGAAGGCATCGTCTGCCTACAGTGAGATGCCTGTGTTACTCAGGAGCGTGGAGGCGAATCAAGTGAAAAGCTGAATTGGATCCAATGGTCCCGTCTATGAAATTCAACCTGGAGGGGAAGAAGAGGAGCCTCAAAGTACTCAGTGTGACCACGCTGATGTTTCGCCTCTGGGGTATGCACAGAACAATTTTCTTTGGCAAAATGTAGTGCAAGAGAGGCAGAAATGAATGCGAAAATTGTGGGAATGTGGGCCACCTCCAAAGAACATAAAGAAGCACAAAGAGTTCTCGCCCGTGGAACGGTGAGCTAAAGGAGAGGGGGAGTGTAAGGAGGAAGAGCAGGCTGCAAGTACCTATATTGAGCCGGGTCCTGAACTGCTGAGGCTGCATCCCATGTTGCCCTGGGGAAATAATAGGGGACAGGACAGGCCCCATGACCAGGGAAGAGGGGGCGTGACTAAGCCAGGCATTGAGGAAGCAGAGCTGAAAGCGCGCAAAGGGACAGAGGATTTCCCGCCTGCAGCGACTGCAGTGGCGGGCATGCGGCGTGCTCTGCAGTATGAGAGGCAGCGCAGGATGGAACTGCGGCAGAGCTTTCATGCACGGGCCATTGAGACAGTGAGAGTTCCAAGCGCTGAGCGACTAGCTAAGCAGAGTGCAACACTGGCGTGGAGGAGTGGGGTCTCAGGGCAGAACCCTGAGGTGCATCCCCCATTGCTGGCAGATGCACGGCAGCACCCATGTGGGACAGAGACTACGGCAGCTATCCTCATTTTGGCTGGCAGGAGGAGCGCACGCTGAGCAGAGCTATGCAGAGCAGCCATTCAGGTGACGGCAGCTGCTCAGAGAGACACGTGCCACAAGGAACATTGCGGAGAGCTTTACTCTTGCTCTGCAGTAAACGGATCAGGGGCTCAGCGGAAGGTACTGGAGACCGACCCTTGCCGCCAGAAGACAGATTGGTGTTGCTCACAGGAACTTTTTGGACAAGCACCGTGGCAACCGTTGTTGGCGCTACTGACTTCCAAGCATCATCTACAGTCGGAGGAACTTTTGACTCTGAAAGTCACAAAGTCTATTTTTATAGTGCCAGCAGTGGGCCCTCACTTTTCTTAGAGAGCCATCAGGTGGCTATGCTTTGTTCCCATTATTAAACAGTGGGTCCCTTATACTGTTATTGCATATTCAGTGAGTGGCATGGCTGCCCAAAATTTGGACGCACCCCAACAACCCTTTGAACAGACGTCATGGCTGACCACATGCAACCAAAGTTCCAAGTATTCATTTGGTACTCCCATACTTTTTGCCTATGCATTGAATGAAAGGCCTGCCCTGCCCCAAAGTTGCATGCACCCCAATAACCCTTTGAAGCACGTACTGGATGGCCACATTAAACCAAAACTCCCATTAAGCTTTATTTGGTACAGCCATACTGTTTGCCTATGCATTGAATGCAAGACCTGCCCTGCCCCGTTACATGCACCCCAATAGCCCTTTGAAGCCACGTACTGCATGGCCACATTAAACCAAAGTTTCCATTAAGCTTTATTTGGTACTGCCATACTTTTTGCCTAGGCATTGAATGCAAGGCCTGCCCTGCCCCAACGTTACACGCACCCCAATAACTCTTTGAAGCAATGTACTGGATGGCCACATGAAACCAAAGTTCCCATTAAGCTTTATTTGGTACTGCCATACTGCTTGCCTAGGCATTGAATGCAAAGCCTGCCCTGCCCCAACATTACACGTACCCCATTAACCCTATGAAGCTATGTACTGGATGGCCACATGAAACTAAAGTTCCCATTACGCTTCATTTGGTACTGCCATACTTTTTGCCTAGGCATAGAATGCAAGGCCTGCCCTGCCCCAACATTAAACGCACCCCATTAACCCTATGAAACTATGTACTGGATGGCCACATGAAACTAAAGTTCCCATTAAGCTTAATTTGGTACTGCCATACTGTTTGCCTAGGCATAGAATGCAAGGCCTGCCCTGCCCCAACATTAAACGCACAGCATTAATCCTTCTTTGAACCAACGTACTGGATGGCCACCTGAAAGCATTGTAACTAGTAATTTGGTACTCCCATATTGTTTGGCTATGCAGTAAATTGTTGAGCATGAAGAACCTGCATTGGAGAATGTCAGTGTTGAGGATGAAGACCTGACAGTGGAAAATGTCAGTGTTGAGTCGGGAAAACCTGCAGTGGAGAATTACAGTGTTGAGGCTAAAGAACACCAGGCAGTGGAGCATTTCATTGTTGAGACTGAAGAACCTGCATTGTTGAATGTCAGTGTTGAGGCTGAAGGACCTGCAGTGGAGAATTTCAGTGTTGATGCTGAAGGATCAGCAGTGGAGAATTGCGTTGTTGAAGCTGAAGAACCTACATTGGTGAATTGCAGTGGTGAGCCTGAAGAACCTGCAGTGGACAATTGCAGTGTTGAGGCTAAAGACCCAGCAGTGGACAATTGCAGTTTTGAGGCTAAAAATCCAGCAGTGCAGCATTGCAGGTTGAGGCTGAATAACCTTTATTGTAGCATTGCAGTGTTGAGGAAGAACACGTGGCAGTGGAGCATTTCAGTGTTGAGCCCAAAGAACCAGCAGTGGAGCATTGCAATGTTGAGGCTGAAGAACCTGCATTGGTGAATTGCAGTGGTGAGCCGGAAGAACCTGCAGTGGACAATTGCAGTGTTGAGGCTAAAGACCCAGCAGAGGAGCATTGCATTGTTGAGGCTGAAGAACCTTTATTGTAGCATTGCAGTGTTGAGGAAGAACACCCGGCAGTGGAGCATTTCAGTGTCGAGCTAGAAGAACCTGGGATGGACAATTGCAATGTTGAGGCTGAAGACCCGGCAGTGGAGAATTGCAGAGTTGAGGATGAACACACAGCAGTGGAGCATTGCAATGTTGAGCCCGAAGAACTTGCATTGTAGCATTGCAGTGTTGAGGAAGAACACCCAGCAGTGGAGCATTTCAGTGTTGAGCCTGAAGAAGCAGCAGTGTAGAATTGCAATGTTGAGACTGAAGAACCTGCATTGCAGCATTGCAATGTAGAGGCTGAAGAACTGGCAGTGGAGAATTGCATTGTTGAAGATGAACAACCAACAAAGTTCACATTATTAGGAAGTGGGTCTCCCATACTGTTTGCCTATGCAGTGAATGCAAGGCCTGCCCCAAATTTGGACACACCCCAATACCACTTGGAAGAGACATGGAGGAAGGCCTCCAAAAAATCTGTTCCAATTACAAAGCTGCCGGTCTCCTTTACTTGGAATGACCATACACTAAGTGTATGGGCTGACAAACATTTTCCCCTGGGGTGTACAAGTCAACCTACTGTGTCAATATTTTTTTGATGGCCATCATAAACGCCCCTGCAAAAAAATATAGTGGCTGTTGCATCATGGAACACGTTGACCCTCGTGTTCTAGTGGTGGTGTCTAAAGAGATATGGAGGATGGCCTACGAAAAATGTCTTCCCAGTTTAAAGGAGCAGGTCTCCTATACTTGGAATGCCCATACACTAAGTGTATGGGCTGACATTTTCCCCTGGGGGCGTACACATCAACCTACCGTGTAAATATATTTTGTTACGGATATCATAAACACCCTTGTAAAACAATATAGTGGCTGTTGCAACACAGAACACATTCACCCTCGTGATCTAGTCTTGGTGCCTGAAGAGACGTGGACGATGAAATACGAAAAATGTCTTCCCAGTTTAAAGGAGCGGGTCTCCTATACTTGAGTGTAATGAGTGTCAGTGAAAATTTTGATAATGAGAGGGTCACAGGAGACTCAGCGCAACATACAGTCTGCCATGCATGCCAGACTGCTAACAGGCAAGACTTCCATGTCCCCAACAACAGGACGACTGATCATGCTGTCCTCCTCCTCCCTGTCCTTAGGCCATCCACACAGGAAAGTAGCTCCTGTTCTTCCACCTCCTCCTCCTCCTCATTGTCAATCAATCCAAGTTGGGATGACATGAGGCTGGGCTTTGTGTAATCACCCGGTATGGTTCCTTGCTCCATCTCATTCTCTGCCTGCAATTCATCCTCTTTCATTGTGAGCAGAGAGCTTTTCAAAATGCAGAGAAGCGGGATGGTGACACTAATTATGGCATCATCGCCTCTCACCATCTTGGTGGAATACTCAAAGTTTTGTAGGATGGTACCTATGTCTGACATCCATGTCCACTACTGAGGTCTTATGTGTGGAGGTGAATACCGACAGCCTTGTTGACGCTGGTAGTCAACAACTGCCCTCTTCTGCTCACAAATCCTTTCCAACATATGCAGTTTAGAGTTCCAACGCGTGGGGACAATCACACACCAGTCGGTGAGACAGAAGCTGCAAACGCTTCTGAAGCATGGCAAGCGTGGCTGAAGCTCTAGTTGACTTTCTAAAATGGGCACACAAGCGGCGTACTTTGACAAGCAGATCTGGCAGCTATGGGTAGGTTTTGAGAAACCGCTGAACCACAAGGTTAAGCACATGAGCCAGGCATGATACGTGTGTGAGCTTGTCTCACCTCAGGCCGCCACCAGGTTCTGGCCATTGTCACACACAACCAAGCCTGGCTGTAGGTTCAGCAGTATCAGCCACAGAACTGCCTGCTCTTTCAGAGCTGTTCACCTCTCTTCAGCATTGTGCCGTTTGTCACCTAAGCATATTAGCTTCAGCACAGCCTGTTGCCGCTTGGCTGAGGCAGTGCTGCAGTGCTTCCAGCTTGTGACTGATGTGCTCATTTCAGAGATGGAGGCTGAAGAGGAGGAGGATGAGGAGGTGCAGAAGCTGTAGACTGTGGGGGGCAACCCTGATTGACGTAGAGCCCGCAATCCTCGGCCTCTGGAGGACGTGTTCCATCCCAAGGTCCGACTGTGTCCCAGATTCCATTAACCCAGTGTGCCATCAGCGAGATGTATCATTCCTACCCAGAAGCATTTGTCCACGTGTCCGTGGTTAGGTGGACTTTCCCAGTAACTGCATTTTTGAGGGCACGGGTAATGTTGTGGGCCACGTGCTTGTGTAATGCCGGTATGGCACACTGGGAGAAATAGTGGCGGCTGAAGACAGAGTACCTTGGGACGGCTGCCGCCATCATGTTGCGGAAAGCTTCCATCTCCATGAGCCTAAAAGGCAACATTTCAAGCGCAAGCAGACGAGAAATGTGTGAATTTAGTAATGTTGCCTGTGGGGCGTTGGCTGCGTATTTCCGCTGCATTCCAATGACTGGGGTATGTACAACTGAAGGCTGCGCTGGGACAAGGACGTGGACGTGCTTGCTGATGGTTGTAGTTGAGTGTGTGCAACGACAGGTGCAGGACAGGAGGCATCTTCACAGGCACCATGTACAGGGGATTGGCTTCCACGCACAACAGCAGAAGAAGCAGTGGTGTCACCCTCAGACAGTGTTCCTGGATCCTGGGGTTCAGCCCACAATGTTGGGTGCTTTGCTGCCAGGTGCCTGATAATGCTGGTGGTGGTAAGGCTGGTAGTTTTGATACCCCTGCTGGTGCGTTCATGGCAGGTGGTGAAAATGGCCTGACTCGGGAAGACCTAACGGCTGTACTGCCAACTTCCGCCGTGTTGGAGTTACGAGGAACGGTTGCCCACCTTCTGTCTGTGGCCACCACACTGCTTCTTCCTGCCTGTTGTGGTGCTATACCTCCCTCCCCCTGTGTGCTGCTGTCCTCGCTCTGCATGTTCTCCTGCCAAGTTGAGTCAGTTACTATATTATCCACCACCTCTTCTTCCACTTCCGCACCCTAGTTCTCCTCCTGACTTTCTGGCAATTGTGTCTCATCATCGACCACCTGTTGTGACACGTTCCCACCGTCGCCTTCATGTGAATGTGGCTGCTCAAATATTTGGGCATCGCTACATGCGATCTCATTTTGCCCCACTTCAAGTGGACCGGGCAAGAGGCCCGAATCAATAAATGGAAAAGTGAACACCTCTTTGGAGTGTCCAAGTGTGGGATCTGTTGTCTCCGGGCACTCGGCATGTCGGGAGGAAGGAGGATCAGGGTGAGGAATATGCGGCTACTCAGACTTAACAGTGTGGAAGACAGGGTGCTGGTGGTGGTGGCAAAGTGACTGGAAGCATTATCCGCTATCCAACCAACAACCTTTTGACACTACTCTGGTTTCAATAGTGCTGTTCTGCGGTCCCTTAGGAATTCGGACAGGAAGGTCATGCAAGAAGATGTCGTTGTTTGTTGTGGCACACTTTCAGCATGCCAACGGCCTCGGCCTCTGCATGCACCATCACCATCACGTCCACATCCCCATCCCTTGCCATGCGCCTTGCCTATTTTAATTTTAAATGGACTACAATATTTTCCACGTTCACTACAAATGGCTGAATTGGGAGCGAAGTTAGATGTGATCCATGTGCGGGAAAACTACACTTTAAGACACCTTGACTGTAGTTAAGTTTTTATTTTTTTAGCAAACTGATGTCAATAACTAGGGTAAGACACAGCAAAAACAGTTGAATGGAGGCCTGAAATGCCACAATTTGTAGCCCACCGATAGATGAGGCGTCTGACGGAGATACCAATCTCTTCAATATGTGGTCTGTATTTTTTTATTTTTTACCCCAAAATAGTGTATTGAACTAGGGTAACAGACAGCAAATACAGTGGAATGGAGGCCTGAAATGCCACAAATTGTAGCCCACAGATACAGTAGATAAAGCGTCTGACGGAGATAGCCACAGCAAAAACAGTTGAATGGAGGCCTGAAATGCCACAATTTGTAGCCCACAGATGGATGAGACGTCTGACGGAGATAGGCCACTTTCAAATATCTGGCCTGTATTTTTTGTTTTTTTTGCCCAGCTAAATTGTGTCAACAAGTAGGCTAAGACACAAAAAAAAATTCTATGTAGGCCTGAAATGGCACAATTTTGAGCGCAATGATATGCAATCTGTGTGGCAGACAAAACCCGGTGTAAAATATCTGCCCTGTAGCTATATATTTTATTGGCAGCTAGTGCACCTGGTGGTCACAGGCTTTTTAATTACAACAGGTTCATCACCCCTCCACAGAGATGTAGATTTTAGTCTGAAGAGAGGATTCATACGTTCCCATGCAGACAGACTTTTCTAAGCGAGGATAGGCATTAGTTAGGACCTGATATACGAGAAGAGCCTTGACGTGGCTATCAGGCTCACATAATTTGGCCATCTTATGCGCTAAGACTTCTCAATTTTTCATATTTCTAAGGTAATGATGCAATTCATTTTTCATATTTTTCATATTTCGTGTTTGCAAGCTATAGCACTACAGTGTGCTACCTTTTTCTCTTGTAGTACCACAAAAAAGTCAAAAATTTCTGCGCCCTCAGATGTGATGGCTGGGACGGACAAACCCGTATAAAATAGCTGGATTTTCACACTGTACTATGACAAGGAACTGGCTGTATTCTGCAGTGTCAACAAGCAAATGGAGAAAAAAAGGGGGGCTCTGGATTGCTTTGGAATAAAATAATCAGGATTAAGATGCAAAAAAAAATTCCTGCCCACTGAGACATAGGGCTATGTAGATATGGTCAATATATGTAATAGGCAGCAGCAGCTGACAGTAATGGAATGGACCCTCTTGATGTTTGCAATGAAGTATGCCACATACAATGCCTGCCTGCTACTGATGTCTATATACCCACATACAGTGCCTGCATGCCTTGCACTGATATGTATTGTATACATGCACATACACTCCCTGCCTACCTGGCACTGCAATCTATATACCCTGTAATTAGTCCTTAGAAGGACTGTTGATTTAACTGGATTTGTGTATTCTATTATGGTAGACCCACACTACCTTATAAACCCCCAAATCTGACCCTATCTCTGCAGCAGCTCTCCCTACACTAGCTGATTCCAGAGGGGACTGTTATACACCTGATGCTGCTGTGCTGCCAGCCAATCACTGTAAAACCACAAATAAGATGGCTGCGGCATTACAGTGTGTGGCAGACAATCCCTGCATGTTGACTGGCAGGGTGGGGACCAAAGCTCCTGGCAATAATCCCGGAAATGTTCGGCGCTCGCCGAGTACCACGAGTACAGCGATGCTCAGGCGAGTACCGAGTATGTTCGCTCATCACTAGTATCAAGTAATGGACCTTTCACATCTATTGGAGCTTCTATAGAAGAGAAGGAATTCATATTCAATCACTCTGCAGGAGGAGAAGATGGTGTAGATAGTGACCTGGACCTAAGTAATGAAAGTGGAGAAGGAATAAGGGAAAAGTTAGACGAGTAAAGACAGAAAAATACATAAATTGCATGTATACTTGATGACTGAAGCTTCACATCAAGGTGGAGGAATTAGAATTAGTAATATTGAAGGAAAATTATGATACAGTGGGAAAAATGGAGATATGCATGGATGACAGCTACAGTATGACTGGACTGACAAAGTTACAGGGTTAGAGTCTGTTTAGGAATAATAAAGCAAGGGTTAGAGGTTTGCTTATATGTAAAATCTTCTTTAAATCTATTCTTGTTGTGAAGCAAAGGGAAATGTAGGGTCGCTATGAGTGGAAAGAAGGGGACAGAGAAACAATAAATAATAAAACACTAATAGGGTATTTCATTTTTTTAATCTTCAAATATAATATAAGCAGCAAGAAATGTACTCATTAAAAGAGCAATAATTATTATGGGGAAATTACTTACTCTAATATAAATTGGTGAGCAGAAACCTGAAAGTCCAGGGAATGAAGATTGTTTTGTTAATAATAAAGATTACCTCTCACAACTGGGGTATGACACAACAAGATGGTGGAACAGGGGAAATCTAGACCTAAATTTAACTAATAGGCTGAACAGAACATCGTATGTACAGGATGGGGGTCACTTTGTCAAAAAATACAAGTTTTCTCTTAATAAGAGGATTAGCAGAGGGGCTACAAAAATTGTATGATCTTAATGTCATAAACTGAGACAAAGTCCTCAAAAAGTACATAAATAAAGAAAATAAGACACTTAGAAAATCACTATGGCTAAATAAAGCAGATAATTAACACCTAAAAAAGTGTACTATGTAGATAAATAAAACAATCAAATGATCCACTGGAACACAGACATATAATTACACCAACAAACACCAGGAAGGACCAATTAGCAAAAAATTATTAAGTATGTACATTTTATTGATAACAGCAAAATGCTGGGACAAGACAATTTAAAAACACAAATCAAGACAGATTAAAATAATGAGAAGTAGAAGGACCCAGCACAAAAGTATGGGTGACAGTAATAAATATATACGGTATATCCATATTTCTCCACACATACCGCTGAGAATTATCACCAAAAAGTTCTATCTTCGTCTCATCAGACCAGAGAATCTTATTTCTCATAGTCTGGGAGTCATTCATGTGTTTTTAGCAAGCTCTATGCAGGCTTTCATATGTCTTGCACTGAGGAGAGGCTTCCGTCAGGCCACTCTGCCATAAAGGCCTGACTGGTGGAGGAACTTTCTACCATCTCCCTACTGCATCTGTGGAGCTTAGCCACAGTGATCTTGGGGTTTTTATTAACCTCTCACCAATGCTCTTCTACAAAGTGATTGGCTGGATGGTCAAGTCTAGGAAGACTTCTGGTGGTCCCAAACTTCTTCTATTTGAGGATTATAGAGGCCACTGTGCTCTTAGGAACCTTGAATACTGCAGAAATTCTTTTGGAAGCTTGGTCAGATCTGTGCCTTGTCACAATTCTGTCTCTGATCTCCTTGGCCAGTTCCTTTGACCTCATGATTCTCATTTGGTGTGACATGCACTGTGAGCTGTGAGGTCTTATATAGACAGGTGTGTGCCAGCTAGACTGAAATGAAGGTGTAGATCCATCTCAAGGAGCATCACATGGAAAGGGACAACATGTGACTTAAATATGAGTGTCTGAGCAAAGGATCTGAATACTTATGACTAGAGATGAGCAACTTTGCCTTTTTGAGAGTCGAGTCGGGTTTCGGACCACCCGACTTTCAAAAAAGTCGAGTCGAACAAAATCGGCCAACTATCGGCAAAGGTCGAAGGTCCGACTGAAACACGAAACCCAATGCAAGTCA
>VIAB01003926.1:29311-44648 GCA_009801035.1 Oophaga pumilio
AATTGCAGGGGTGCCAATACTTTTGGCCACCACTGTATAGCAACAAAGCAAGAAATGCTTACATTACATTAAAGGGGTTGTCCAGTCTAAAATGAAAAGTCTGCAGTCACTAGTGGGCGCAGCCTTGCTCACTGCGCTCGTACGGAGCGAGGATACATCAATTCAATGGCTTCTACCAGGCAGCATATCGCATACATCACCGCCATTCCCAGATCAGAAACCGGCGAATCCTCTGATTCAGGAGTCTGCAGTCACACAGTGACTGCAGACTTATCAATTTAGTCCGATTAACTCTTTAAAAGGTATTATAAACTATATGTGGTGATTAAAGAACAAATTAGAAAAGAGATTGACAGTTTTAATTAAAGAATTCAAGAAGTCACTAAGAGTCCCGTCATATACCAAAATTGCCCCATACAAAATCTAGAATTACTTCAAAGAGATCCTGTCACCTCTCCTGACTTGTCCATTTTACTTACCATGAAATTAAGATCCTGGAGCATCTGACATTTCCATTGTGCAGTTATTTCACCAGGAAATGTATGAACATACTGACACTCTGGGACCGCCAAAAAACTGTGGCTTTATGTACCAATGTCATGCGGCAATGTGTCAGCTCACATGTGGAGCCATAGAGGAGACGGACTGTAATATCACATTAAAAGGGCTGAATGGGTACCTAATATTGATGACCTAATCCTGGGTGGGTGGCACTAGGGGGTCCAACACCCTCACCTAGCAGCTGAACAACTCAATGTGCAAAAGCAATGAGAAGGGTATAAATCATTACCGCTGCCTCATTTACTCATCATCCCCACATCCATGTATAGATACCAAACAAGGTACTGCTCAATTATTGTATTACTAAATAGAAATATTAATTAAAAAAAATATGAAATATATCAGTTGTCATTTTTAGGGAGTAAATGTTTTATTTTTTCTTCGGAACAATCTATTCAGATATACAAAACACGGGTAGATTTTCTAAACATCCTCTTCACATCTTACAGCATAAAAAAACAGTAAAAATGTAAGCATTTCAGAGCAGCATTGAAACAAACCCGCAAAACTGGGATTTCCATTTCCGATGGATCAATAATGTGCCTCTGTGATTCTAAAACACCTATGTTCCCAAACATTGTGACATCAGCTAGAATATGTACATGCTGACCAACAAGGCATTCAAAGAATACTTAAAAGAATTTCTTCTGATGTATAAAAAAAAAAAAGTATGAAAAGTTGACCAAACATTCGGCGTCTATCCTCTCGTAGTACATTGTATGGAGTGGAATTGTATGATATAAACACGAAGCAAGGCTGGTTAAACATTGGGGTTTGTGATTAGACTACGCAGGACTGCACCTTTATAGGGTGGTACACACTGTGTTTATGGTCTTCTCCCCACAATCCTATTATGTTTCTCTCAAATGTAATGACTAGTCCTGGCATTACTACCCCAGAATTTAAGGTCCTGCTGCGAGGTCTTCTACACAAAGCCCATTGTTTTATACCTACATACAGGCAAAAATAATGTGCAAATGGGAAGCAAAGCATAACCACAACACAAACTGGTACAGAACGTCAGGAAAGTCAGAATTGGGACTGTTAGAAAAACAAATACAGTAATCCATTCACCCAAAATGTGACCATTGTTTGTAACAGCAGTTTTCTTCTATAAAACTCTTATGCAAATAAGTCCTAATTTAATGCAATAAACACAAGTTGATTCAATATAAAATATAAATGTGAAAAAAGGGGTAAAAAACAATAAGCAAAAGCATCTGAAAAGAAGGAAAGACTACGGCAGGATCTAAGTTGTGTAACAAAAAGGCTTAAACATTTCAACTAAAGACATTGAATGGGACTAATTACATAGAAGCCGCTCACTGTCAGAATATATGTGGCGCCTGACATCTGCTATCTGGGACTTCGACAGGTTGGATTATTTTCCTGTTTAATCTTCATCCTTTCATCAATCCGCATCATTGTAAAAAGGGTTGTACTAAGCGCATCTGGTAAAGGAACCTATGGCTAGTGTCAGAGCTTTACTGAAAGTTGTTGTATTTTAATAGTGATATTCTTCAACAGGCAAAACCTTTCAAATTATAATTTCAGGACGCAGAACATGATTGGTTGAGGTCCGACCCCAGTCACCTCCGCCGATCAGCTGTCAGTATCGGCAGCCGGAAATAGTCACTTGTGGAGCTGCTCCGTCTTCAGCTAGTGGCCGCCGCAGGGTACTGCACATCCATCTCCTATTCAAATCAATAGGCAGCCAGCTCACAAGGGAGTGCTTCTGGCTGGCGGGTGCAGCCGACAGCTGAACGGTGGGAGAGCTGGGTGTCGGATCCCGACCGATCAAAGATTCATGACTTATCCTAAGGACGTCATTAATGGTAAAGTAGTGATCAACCTCTATAGATATTTATAACGCTTCCCCTAGCTACTCCCCCATCATTCCCGCACTGTGTACCCAATCCTCACCGCTGGGTTTCTGTTTACCTTGGATGCAGCAGTGACATTCAATACACAGCACAAAAAACGCTGCAGCTGATCCCTGGCCTCAGCAGATGTGTTGTATTTTACAAAAGCCACCGATTGGCTGCAGTGGTCATATTATGATGTATAAGAGGCTTGAACACTGAAAGTCAAGGTAAACAGATCGGTATGGAGGACAGGCTGGAATGCCACAGAAAAAAAAAAACAGGAGAATATATAATTACTGGTTTAAAAAAAAAAAAAACCTGCCTACTGCCACCAATATACAATACCTACAAATAGTATCTTGGAACATACCTTTAAATTACACATATGATGGCATTAAAATGAAACTGAAGGCAGAAAATGGGCAAGAAGGCATGTGAGTACTTAATAAGCAGTAGGTCATATCGCTTCACTAATACGGCACTAAAAACCTATAAGGCTATAGCCTATAAAATATACATGTGAGCAATGTTACAGATTACCTTTATAAAAGAAGCAGCTTGTGTTAAGCACAGACAGACATTAGATTTTTATGAAGAAAACTGCAGATATATAAAATATTAGTAGGATATACAGATGGGTTACAGATCTCTCATCCTGTCGTAACGTGAACTAAAAGCATCCTGAGGGCTTCTGAATGTGAAACAGTAGGTGGCGGGAGGAATGCGCAGAATGGCTGCTCTGCCGGCTCATTCCAACATCACAAAGGCCAAAAAGCAAGAACCAGAAGTATTACAATGAGATATGGGAGTTATGAAATGGACGCAACACATGAAATAATTATTGTTCTTCTGGATCTTTTTTGGCAGAAAGCAACATCAGGTTTCTCTCTATATCCGGATAACCATTGGTTTAGCAGGAGTTGCACCACTAGCAATGTACATTTTGATTAACAGATATTTAAATGATAAGTTTCACAATGGAATGTATAACAAAAAAAAATGTTCTCGTGCTGAGATAATCTTATAAATGTGTCCCTGCTGTGAACTGTGTAATGGCTGCGTCCAATCTGAGCCAGTTCATCCAGCTCATAGTCAGCACCACCGCTCCTGGCCAAAGGGGGAGGAAGCAGAAGCAGTATACAGACCTGCCTGTTTTATTACAGAAGCAAGTGTATCTGCTGCGTCTCCAGCCCTCTGAGCACTCAGCGGCCACCAGTGCTCATGTCAATGACTTGATTTATGATGAACTAGGGTGCTGGAAGAGCAGTAGTTACTCAATCCTGTGATAAAACAGGCAGGGAAATGTCTTCTCAAAGCAGCAGAGGTGAGACCCTGCTGCTTTGTCTTTATACTCTTATCATAAAGTTCCTTCAAAGGGAATGTGTCATGGAAAAAAAAAACTTAACCTGCAGATATGGGGTTAATCCGCAAGTTAATAACATTCAGAAGCAGTGCAGCCATGGCATTGAAAGCCCATTGCCAGAAGGAAATGAACCTTACTCCTCCTGGCAGCCTCGGGCTTTCAGTCATACGGGTGCAGCTTCAGTCACCACTCAGTACATAGTGAGCTGAGGCTGTAACCACGACCTGGCACTGACTGATAGCCGGCTCAGCAGCGGAGCTCTCAGTGTGGCGGCCACATGCTTTCAGAACGTTATTCATTTGCAGATATGAGGTTAATCAGCAGGTTAATAGCTTTTTCACATAGGTTCCCTTTATGCTTCCCATCCTGGCCAGGAATGGTGTTGGCAGATCATGAAGTGGAGCAGCTCAGCATGGTCAGACCCGGCAAATAACAGTACATAGCAGGGACACAACACACGCAATTATAAGATTACCTCAGTAAAATATATATATTTTTTTTTTTTACACATCTCCAGCATTGGAATTTATTATCCCAAGATCTACTAATGAAACTGTACTTTGCTTATGAGACCACCCCGTTAATAAAAATCCTTGAAAAGGATGAGTGCTTACTGATGACCCAACTGCATAACAAAATAAAAATGAAAAAAGTTAGTTTCTAGTCTTTTTGCATTAGAATCCAGGCGCACCTTTAGACACCAGTCATCACCAGTCTTTAGTTGCTCTTAAGAAAGCAGGTTAGATTTTTAGCAACATTTGGTAATATTGCTCACTAGAGGCAGCAGAAAGCAGCAGTCGATGCTGTAACCCCAACCTACCTTTTCTATGAGGTTTCAGATTTCTGTCCACGGGTGGCGGCTCACAGTCAGTTGTGGGCACAGACCTTCTTGGAGGGGTTTGTGGACTGGATCTAAACCCCATGTGAGCTGGAGGTGGTACTTGCATCCCAAAAGCCGAGAAGTCAAAGGTGCCTGGAGTCATGGTGACGTAGTTGGTTTCTTGGATGGGTTCTGTGCAGCTGTTTGAATGCTGCCTAGGAGGAGAATTGGGGTTCATAGGAACATAGTTTTCATCCAATTCCTCTGTGGAGAAGCTTCCCATTGCCAGCATGCTTCGGTTTTTCTGAAAGTATAAGGTTAACACTTGAAAGTGATACACTAAAGTCAAACTTTTCACAGGATGTGTCAACTACCACAAATACAGTCACTTACGAAATGAAAGCCCTCGAGTGAGCTGGCTCTATCACTGGAGAAAGGACGGGGGACATCATACAACTCTTGGGAACTCATGTCTAGAAATGGAAACACAAATTTGGTTTAAAAATTTAATATGATAAAATTACAAAGCAAAATTAACTTTACTGTCACAGGTGGGAAATGAACTGATAGGCACTGTAAATTGTATTCACACTTCATACATTTACTAGATCAGAACAGCAGACTTGTATGGATATGACATGTACTTCTTCAACTCCTGCCTTGGTTGCCAAATGGAGGTCAGGAGACAACTGTCCTCTGAATAGATGTGGTCTTTCCGGTTGAAATGCCCTCAACCACATGGGAGACATTAATGACATATCCTTCAAAAGTAATATTTATGAAGCCCTTACAAAGCTGTGAAACAGCTTTAAAGTAAAACTTGGCGCGAAAGATCTAAGATCTAGCGTCTTTTGGAAAGAAATAGTTGGCACTATTCCGGCGCTGTGTTGCGTTTCTTAACAAGCACCAAGTTAGGCAATCTGGTGGTGTTTTATGGGACTATACAGGTGGTTCTTACAAAATTAGAATATCATCAAAGAGTTAATTTATTTGAGTTCTTCAATACAAAAAAGTGAAACTCATTATATAGTCATTACAAACAGAGTGATCTATTTCAAGTGTTTATTTCTGATAATGTGGACGATTATGGCTTACAGCCAATGAAAACCCAAAAGTCATTATCCCAGTAAATTAGAATATTTTATAACACCAACTTGAAAAATTATTTCAAAATCTGAAATATTGGCCTACTGAAATGTATGTTGAGTAAATGCACTCAATACTTGGTCAGGGCTCCTTTTGCATCAATTAGTGCATCAAATCGGCGTGGCATGGAGGCGATCAGCCTCCATGCCAAGCCCAGGTGGCTTTGATAGCAGCCTTCAGCTCGTCTGCATTGTTGCGTCTGGTGTCTCTCATCTTCCTCTTGACAATACCCCATAGATTCTCTATGGGGTTAGGGTCAGGCGAGTTTGCTGGCCAATCAAGCACAGTGACACTGTTGTTTTTAAACCTGGTATTGGTACTTTTGTCAGTGTGGACAGGTGCCAAGTCCTGCTGGAGAATAAAATTTCCATCTCCAAAAAGCTTGTCGGCAGAGGGAAGCATGAAGTGCTCTAAAATTTCCTGCCAGACGGCTGCGCTGACTTTAGTCTTGATAAAACACAGTGGACCTTCACCAGCAGATGACATGGCTGCCAAAACCTGTGTGTTGGGCTCTCCATGCATGTGTTGTGATTGACACAACTGCGACACATGCAGCTGCAGATCAGAACAGCTGATCAGCCGGGTTCCCTCTGCAGCTTATTCATTAAGCGCTATAGCTTGACAAATAAGCAGGGACTCCATCAAATTCGCTTATCTCTAGTCATGAGTGGCTTGACACAAGGAATGCGACACTTGTAGCTCATGTCCTGGATACGTCTGTGTGTGGTGGCTCTTGAAGCAATAACTCCAGCAGCAGTCCACTCCTTGTGAATCTCCCCCAAATTTTTGAATGGCCTCTTCTCAATCCTTTCAAACCTGCTGTTATCCCGGTTGCTTGTGCAACTTTTTCTACCACACTTATACCTTCACTCAGCTTTCCATTAATATGCTTGGATACAGCACTCTGAACAGCCAGCTTCTTTAGCAATGACCTTTTGTGGCTTACCCTCATTATGGAGTGTCAATGACTGCCTTCTGGACATCTGTCAAGTCAGCGGTCTTCCCCATGATTGTGGAGCCTAGGGAAACTACTAAGGGACCTTTTTAAACGTTTAGGAAGCCTTTGCAGGTGTTTTTTGTTAATTATTATAATTTATTGAGAGAATAGCTTTTGGTTTTTCATTGGCTGTAAGCCATAATCATCAACATTAACAGAAATAAACACTTGAAATCGACCACTCTGTTTGTAATTACTATATAATATGAGTTTCACTTTTTGTATTGAAGAACTGAAAAATTAATGTTTTGATGATATTCTAATTTTGTGAGAAGCACTTGTATCATGGAACAGAAAGCCACCTTGTTACTGACACTTTTCTGTGTTTTTGATTTATATAGTCAGCACACGCCTCAATGTCTATTAATGCACTTATCTGTAATGTATACATATAGAATATTTTTTTGCAGGTAATATCACCACAGTGATTGTTTTATTGTTTCTGTAGTGACACTATTACAAGTCCTTCTTTTCTGTTATACTCAGTCAGCATACTTTGGTTCGCTATTACACTTACCTTTTATGGAGTATTTGAATTTATTGGCTGTATGTAGAGGTTATGGTGGTCATATTGTTTAACTATAGCTAAAGTACCATCTAAGTAGGCAAAGAATCCCTTTTGTGCAATTGTGGATATTCAGCTTTTGATCACTTTTTTTTACAGCAACAACCAAATTCTACTGTTTGACTTTGCTGTTCTATTACTATTCGTGATTTTCTTCAATGATTTTCACTTATAAAGTTTTTTCCAGCTGATCTATATTAAAAACAAATTTTCTCAGATCTATATATTTTTATAGATAGATGCAAACATAAAATAACTAATTTGTGTATGTGCGTCAATTTGCAGTATTTTTAAAAGGTGGTCTGCGCATGCACTAGTCATCCTACACCTTGGATCAGGCGCTTCCATTGCAACCTCCAGGCGATTCGCTCAGTACTGATGCTCCTCTGTTTTGCATCTGTGCAGTACTATACTAAAAACAGATTCTTGAGATCTAACGGATCCATACCACCACGAGTTGTGGATTATGGGTCCTTTATATTGGACCTTTATTTCAGATTCACTTATATAGGATTGCATATACTCTAGTTGTTTTTTATATTCTTCATGGGCCCCGGGACCTTTTGTGCATGTATGATTTAGATATACAAACTTTTTATGACGTCTTCTATCCAAACAGTTGCACACTTAGATTGACTCTTTCTGCACATGCGCAATCCGTATTTTGCATTGTCTCTATGGGAACGCAGTTTGACGCATGCACATTTCTTCTCTAACCACCGGAGATGCTCCTGGTAAGCAGTCTTATCTTATGTCTTTATCTTGGTATATTTATTCACTGGTACTTGCTAGCCGAGCCAAAGGCTCCTGAGGAAGCCATATATAATTATCTCTTTTTGCAGGTTGTGCAGTACTTTAGTGGCTTACACATTTTTTGTTTGGGAAATATCTTGCTCAAGTGCATGGCAACTTGCTTACTTGCTTCTTCAGCAATGCTACCTGCTGCTGTATATTCCTTGACATCCTGGGTTATCTTATCACTTATGAGATATATCTTTAGTGCATTTGATCAGTATGCGGTGCATATCTGTTGAGCACTGACACTTTATAAATTTATGAATAGCATTACACAGAGGATTATTTTTCCTTCAGGTGTGCTGACCATATATATCTAAGTCCTGTTTTGAGAGATGTATATTATATGAATAACTAACTTTGTATCATCTGATTTAGGGCTGCGGCTCTATTGTGGGCTATTGTATACCTTTTCGAGTTATCTTATGACTTTTTAAATGTTTTTATTATTTTCTGGTTTATTTGAAATATAACAATATTTTATTGGTACTACAAAGGTGATGCCCGCGCACATAGCATGTTTCTTTTCTCTTCTTTTGTGGTTTATGACACTACAAGGGGAACATTACCCTTCTTACTTTTAGAACTTAATTTTATTTTACTCTTTCAAAGATACAAGAAAAATTGGAGAAATGCAGCCTGGGCATCAGAAAACACTGGCACGACCCACAATCTCTTGGTACAGGAGCAATTTCACTCTGCCTAAATGGACATGTGCCAACAATTGTATCCTACAGAGTGTTTTCTGTGCGGCAGTGTTTTATCAGTGTAATATTTAATTGCTGATTGATGATAGATAAAATTGAGCTGATCAGACTGATCAACAAGCTAAATATTTGGATTCATGACCTTTGTATGCACAGCCTGAATACTACCTGGCATGGCTTTCTGGTTAACAGATAAGTAGTGTGTTATTACCCAGGCCAACTTTTGCCCACAGATCGCTAAATTTTCCAAAATACATTAAATAAGCAAAGAGTGCACTTTGTGGATTACACGTGACCCAGAAGCCCATGCAATACATTCGTGGGAACAGGGGAATAAGAGAGAGAAAGTCACCTCCTGTGTGTCCTAGAGGCGGCATGTGCAATTAAATTATACATTTAGTATCAGGAATGTATATATTCCATAACCATGTTTTAGAATGTGAACATACACAATCCTTACATTGCTCCAGAAAAAAAAGTCACATTTCTTCATTTCCACAACTTATTAGATAAGATGCACCCTTACCTTTCCGGTATTTATTTAATTCTAAGTTAGAAACGGTATTACTACGTGATGTGGCCATTCCTCCCGTAGGGACGCAGTAGTTACTGTCAGTCTCTGAGGCCGTGCGGGTTAAACTGTGTTCTGCGGGGGAGCGCTCAGAAGAGTAATAAGGCTTTGGTGGTCTTGGCGGTGGAACATCTGCAATACTTTCTAACTTTGTCGTAGACTGCCCTAGAGAGTTTTCGTGCACAGTCCGGGGTATCTGGTAGGTGCTTCCCGAGCTGGGAGGAATGTCATAGCTTATAGACATATGCCTTAGCTGGGACTCCAATAAGGAGGCGCCTGACATATTAAAAACACTTTGATCCCCATCCACATCAGTACCAGAGGGAGACACTGCTTTTGGTAAAACATCTTGTGAATAGCTTCTCGGGAGGTTATACAAACTCGATTCTGAACAGGATCCCGCACGGGATGGAGAGTCATAAACGCTAGTTTGCTGGAAGTATCCATTTAGGCCGCTGTTTTTGTGCATGGAGGAGGAGGTCTTATGAGTGGCAACGTTGTCATTGCAGTCAGTTTCAGATGGCGCAGACTTTGCAGAATCCGGGTGAGATCTGAACATAAAATAAACCTGCAATCATTATTCATCATCCTGGACAGATATATCACAAGCTGAATGCGAGATTAAAAATATATATCCTGAATCCAAAACTGGCAAGCAACATTGCAGGTTAGTACAGATGAGTCTATTTTCTCATGTGCCATCTCCATTAAAGAGAAAGGTTCTGCTTCTATAATTGGTTTTATTTCTTAACCGTCACTGAATGTTGCAGTCCAGGGTGCATTTTCCATTTATTCCCTGATTTAACGTAGAGCAAAGTTGCTTGTACCCAACTATGGCCCTATATGGCACCAAACCAATGCTCAAACTCGCTTTCCACAATTTCCCTGCAATATTGGCAACAGCAGACGATTATTTCATGTATAAGGGGGTCCAACTCTTCCAGCAACAGTTGATGTTGGGGAAGATACGCCACCATCAGGCATGTCTGGTTGCAGCTCTTCTGCTCTACATACTGAATACACAGGCATTCTGCTAAGCCGAGCAGGTGTGTGTGTGTGTATGTGTGTGTGCGTGTGCGTGTGTGTGTGCGTGTGTGTGCGTGTGTGTGTACATTTTTTAACACTCAACTCGGACCAGAATCTTACATACAGTTGGTAGTTTAGTGATTTCACATATTATATTGTATCCATACACTTCTATAGAGCTAACATATATCTAATTTATATACCGATATATATTTCTTAAACACAGATTGTGCGCCAATCCAGCTCAAAAAGCTATCTGCCCAAACCTCAAACACAAAAAAGCCATTTCACCGGAGCAATTAATTATTTTCTATTTTTTTAATTTAGTAACGAGACAGCACATGAGAAAATACGCCTGAAAGATGTTAAAATATATAATTGAGCATATACATATTAGACCACATGTTAGAGCAACCAGGGGAGTGATAGTTTTAGAACTATTTTTTATGCAATTAAAGAGATGTGTAACCCAATGTAAGCACGTTTCCTCTTTTGTGCATTGTTCGTTAAATCTTTACATTTTGGCACCAGGAACAATGGGTGTCTTCATCGTGTCTGCCAAAACCAAGTTCAGGGATACGTATACATTTCTCCCTAAAGCACTTTTGGATTTTTTTTGTTGTTGAAACAAAAATAATTTGAGGCATAAACCTTTGCGTGTTAACAGAACAGGTTCTAACTATAGGAGTAATATTAGTGAATCATAACCATTTGCAACCAAAATGAAAAGGCCATGATTATGAACTGATGTGTATTCGTATATTATCGCATATGTTGTGAAATAGGCGGCAGGGCTCCAGAGAAGATCTGTGTACCAGGTGCCTCCCACTGTTCTCACAATGATGACCTATACTCAGGATCAGTAGATCAGTTCAGCAGCGGTCCCTTTCACTGCACAGTGGCCAGTTTCATTTTATCTGCTAGATGACACAAAATAAGAATGTATTTTAAACTAGAATCAAAAAATGCTTTTGTGTGTAAGGATTGCAGTCAGATATTTGTTGTAGCGCCCCCTGCTGCCCTCGTGGTTCCCTCTTAGAGCATACACCTAATATGACCAGTGATGGCGGTAACAATACATCTAATGGTCCTCTTGTGCAGACAGTGGACTGATTCCTGCTCGTGTAGGTCGTCCAGTAAGAATCAGTGCACAAAAGATGTCTTCTCATAATCCGTGGGCATATGCTACTGTTCTAAAGGCCCTTTTACCAAAGTCAATAACTGGCCCATGTAAACATGCAGGTAGGATGCATGCATGAAAACCATTAATCAGCCGCACTGTGACAGAGGGGATATACTGACGAGAACATGCACTGTATTTGGTCATATATGTATTTGATCATATTAGCGTTTAGTCTGTCGCCATCATTGCTTCTCGGCACGTAGAAACATGAGCCACACTATTTGAATATAGTCAACAAGTGTAAATGGGCCATTAAAAAAAAAAAAAAAAAAAAAGAAGGATATCTGTCAGTAGGTTCAACTCTGTTAAACAGTATATGTGGGCACAAAGGTCCTAGAAAGTTGAATGAAATGATATCTTGATAGCTGCGATCTGAGGTTTTATTCAAAAGAAATCCACATTTTTCATAATATGGAAATGAGCTGTTAAGATCTATGGGCCGGACACTGATCTCCCTGAGAATCTGCCTCCAAAGATTATGGTAGATGAAAGGGAGAGTTACCAGAGTGAGACCTGTAATGACTGTCAGTTATCAGTGGGATCAGGAGAACAGACAATACAGTACAGCAGAGCTGACGTTTGTCTCATTAGAAACATCTGCAGGTTCCTTTCAGAGCTTCAGCTTCCATCTTACAGGCTGCCAATGAGAGGTAAGGGCAGGACAGAAGGACTGAGAAATCTGCAAATGTGTTTGTAATGAGAAAGTTCTGCTCTGCTGTGCTGGCTCTGACCTTACTGTACAGCGAAGAGTGATTATGAGAGCAGTCGTTACATGTGTCACACTGGTAATGCCTCCGGATGTCAGGGAGATCTGCGTCTGGCCCACAGACCTAACAGCATTATATATTAAGAAAAACGTCAAATTTCTCTGGAACAAGACATCGGACTGCAGATATCAAGGTATCCTCTCTTTAAACATGTATTTTGGTTTGTTTTTTTCAATCACTTAACTGAGTAAATATTTAAAATGTGAGATAATTCCTGTGGAGACTGAATGTGAATGAAGTGATGTTAAAAACAAAATAAAAACCTGAGAAAATTAAATGCATGATAAACACCAAACAGATTTATATCTCTGCTCTGCATGCCCATAAACTGTATGCACATAATGGGTGATGCATTTCAATACCAACATTTCAGAGCACCACACACATCCACAGTAATAACCATTAAATCTGTAAAACGTTCAATCCAAAATGCCAGGTGTGAGGGAATGAAAACACCATGCAGAGTGCACCTGGCATCACAAGAAAAGCACTCACTGCCAAGAAATCTTTTTGCTCTCAAAATCTTCAAGTAGTAGATAATCCTCCTCTGGGGCGAGAGACGATGACCCATGTCTAATTCACCAACAAAGTGACATAGGAATGAACAGCAAAACGTGAATGTCTACACAAATATCATATTGCTGTAGCACATTTATTTGTGCCGGATTAGAAGTGTACACTAATAAAGAAAAACGTAAGGACAATGACATCGATTGAATCCATAATGTCACTGGATTCACAAACATGACCACCAGAAATGCTGCCCGATGTCCTGGAGTGACAGGTCTCTTACTGTGTGCGTGTATAGAGAGATACCTGTCAGCTACTGACAGTGGGTTGAGAGAAGCCGCCGGGTACCAACCTGGATTGAGGTCCTCAGCAGCTTTAGCCCCCCGCTGTCAGTGACTAACCGACCTCTCTCCATACACGCACGCAGGAAAAGACGCCACCACATCTCAGAATCAAACATACCTGGCTGAGATCACACAGCCAGTGCCCGGTACATGTTGCCCATGAATCAGGCAGAATGTATCAGCTGTCAGCTTACCTTTCACCAGCTTCCACAAGGTGCCACAGAATAATGGCTGGGAAGATATTGTCTTTTCATATGTCCCTAGAAGGATTGACTCCCAAACAGAAACGCAGCCACTTATAATATATAATTTAAAAAGCTGCTATTGTAAAATGTCAGAAAATCCTCAGAATAAAATGCAGGATTTGAAAATCGGTATCATATCTGGAAGGAAATGTGCATCAGTTATCACCACTGTGGATTTTGATGCAGAAAATATGTAGCAGCTATAGCACAAAGACATAGGTATTTAAAGGGACCTTGTCATTATGACTTACACCATAACACAGGGGTAGGGAAACTATGGCACATGGACAGATGTCATTTGGTGTGGTCTTGAGGCAGACTCCCTGTGGACCACACTTCTTTAATACTTCCAGAGTGTGCAGTCACAAAGCATTTACTAGTGAACAAACACAAGGCTGGTTTACTTCCAGACACTGGCCAGCGACGTCTACACAGCAGCCTCAGTGTCTCCTAGATGTGTATACAGAAGCCTCAGTGTCTCCTAGGTGATGTATATACAGCAGCCTCAGTGTCTCCTAGGTGATATATATATATACAGCAGCCTCAGTGACTCCTAGGTGATGTATATACAGCAACTTCAGTGTCTCCTAGGTGATATATATACAGCAGCCTCAGCGTCTCCTAGTGGATGTATATACAGCAGTCTCAGAATCTCCTAGGTGATATTCACAGCAGACCTCCCACTGCTTGAGTTCTTTAAATGTTACTGAATAGTGATGAAATTCCCACTTTATTCCGAGCATAGATGCATATTTAATGCATGTCGCCTCAACTTACTGTTGTGAACCGTTATATTTCAAAACTTATCACATAACGTTGACTGCACAGCAGAATGACCAATACAAACCTGGAAAACCAGTTGCCTCCTACCAAATAATTTGACATGCCTTAAAGAGAAGCGATTCCAGTCATTACCATATGGATGAGTTCATTAAAGGTTTGACCAAATATAGAAGAATACATTTAAAGGGAACCTGTCAGCAGGATTATGCAGACTAAGGCTGGTTTCACATTAGCGGTTTTGTGCGCAGCGCATCTGTGCAAGCGATCATACGCCCCTATGTTTAACATGGTGTGCGCATGGACTTGCATTTGCTTGCGTTTTCGTGAGCATGCGTTTTTTCAAGGTGTGCGTCTATTTGCGCCCGACGCAACATGTTGCATTTTTGTGTCCGTCCAAATACGTAAAAGTAAAAACAACGTATGCGTTCGCTTGCGCACGGAATGCGTCAAACAAATCATTACAGTCTATGGGAACGCAGGCGTGCACATGGACATGCGTACGCCTGCGTTTTAAGAGTAAACACGCCTAGACGGCTGGTTTCACATTAGCGTTTTTGTGCGCAGTGAATCTGCGCAAGCGTTCATGCGCCCCTGTGTTTAACATGCGTGCGCATGGTCTTGTGTTTGTGTTTTTGCATGCGTTTCCACTTGCGCACGAGGCGCAGCGCACAAAGACGCAATTGGGAAACTGGACTAACCAACGAACAGTTTCAGGTCGGTGCCGTTATACTGAATAAAATGATACCTTGGTTGATGAAATCCGTCTTGTGGTTGTTGTTTGATAATCTTTATTTTCAGTTTTGTGTTAATGATATGCCCATGCTCCGGGGCGGCCTGTGGGGGGTCTTTATGTGGTGCTCTGATTAGCTATTCATACTGGAGACTACTGACAGGTCACTGATCCCTCACTGACCTGCCCCCTAGAATATGCACATACTGGAAAAAAAAACCCGCCTGCAGGCAGGTACCAGCTGTGGCACCTGCGCTGCAGCATAATTGCATGTGTACTGTGTTTATACTAAAGCCCCCGTCTCACACTCACACACTCTAGTTTTGTGACGCAGCAGCGATCTCCCCAGCGATATCGCT
>VIAB01003927.1:45182-63592 GCA_009801035.1 Oophaga pumilio
GGTGCAGTAATAGGGACACATACGGCAGCAGCGGCTCAGGATTATGATTCTACATGTGAATGGTGCTGGAAATGTGAGAAATCAGATGTGTCTTTGTTGTAATCTGTGCAGATGAGCCCTGGCTGGAGAAGTCGACATGTCGGTCTGGGCCAGATGGAATAGACGGGAAAAGTGAATGACTCCACCTGAAAGGACGTCCTCTGTAAGTCACCATCTATAACTGTACTGTAATCTCTTATATGTTCTGTAGGACTGGTATCTACCACTATATGTCACCATAAGGTGGTAATATCAGTGCTGGTGTTTGTATGGAGATTTATTTTTAATGACAGTGCGGTCATCTCTTGAGGTTCACCTATACCCCCATAGCTATAATCATGATTACCTGGTTAGGGGTCACAAGGAGACACAGACAGAAAGGGCCCCTGTGCAAGAACAATATATGGGCACTTTGCAGCCCAAGAGCTCCTAAAAATGCAATATTTCACCTTCTTTGGAGGAATATATGGGCCCCCTTACCTCTTGTGCCCATGTGCGGTTGCTCCAATGATATTTCCTAATGTTAGGGGCCCACTCAGATGTTTCGCCCCCCCTGAGCTGAACCCCTAGCTACGCCTCTGAGTCCTGGATACATTTATTTGTGAACCATTCCATTGCAGATTTTGCTTTATGTTTGGGATCATTGTCTTGTTGGAAGACAAATCTCTGTCCCAGTCTCAGGTCTTTTGCAGACTCCAATAGGTTTTCGTCAAGAATGGTCCTGTATTTGGCTCCATCCATCTTCCCATTAATTTGAACCAGCTTCCCTGTCCCTGCTGAAGAAAAGCAGGGCCAAACCATGATGCTGCCACCACCATGTTTGACAGTGGGGATGGTGTGTTCAGGGTGATGAGCTGTGTTGCCTTTACGCCAAACATATCATTTGGCATTGTTGCCAAAAAGTTTGATTTTGGTTTCATCTGACCAGAGCACCTTCTTCCACATGTTTGGTGTGTCTCCCAGGTGGCTTGTTGCTTTCTTCGTGCCACTCTTCCATAAAGGCCAGATTTGTGCAGTGTACGACTGATCATGGTCATATGGACAGACTGTCCCACCTCAGCTGTAGAACTCGGCAGTTCATCCAGAGTGTTCATGGGCCTCTTGGCTGCATCTCTGATCAGTCTTCTCCTTGTTTGAGATGAAAGTTTAGAGGGACGGCCGGATCTTGGTAGATTTGAAGTGGTATGATGCACCTTCCATTTCAATATGATCGCTTGCACAGTGCTCCTTGGAAAGTTAAAAGTTTTGGAAATCATTTTGTATCCAAATCCAGCTTTAAACTTCTGCACAACAGTATCACGGACCTGCCTGTTGTGTTCCTTGGTCTTCATGATGCTCTCTGTGCTTCAAACAGAACCCTGAGACTATCACAGAGCAGGTTTTTTTATACAGAGACTTGATTACACACAGGTGGATTATATTTATCATCATTAGTCATTAAGGACAAGATTGGATCATTCAGAGATCCACAATGAACTTCTGGAGTGAGTTTGCTGCACTGAGAGTAAAGGGGCCAAATAATATTTCACGACCCACTTTTTAGTTTTTGTATTTCCACAAAAATTAAAAAAAACTATAAATTTCGTTCAACTTCACAATTATGTCCCATTTGTTGTTGATTCTTCACCAAAAATTAACATTTGGTATCTTTATGTTTGAAGCATGATATTTGGGAAAAGGTTGAAAAGTTCCAGGGGGCCGAATACTTTCACAAGGCACTGTATGTAGGTAATAAGGGCGCACCACAAATATTGCATAAATAGTCAAGAAAATGCAAAAAGGAGGTGCCACATAGGTAGTAATGCTGAATAAGGAATCAAGAAGAGAGAAAGGACTACCTAATGAAAAGTGCACACTCTAATATAAATATATTGGAATGTGCACTTTTCATTAGGTAGCCCTTTCTCTCCTCTTGGTTCCTTGGTGAGTTTTAACAAGCATCACATGCTTGAAACAAAGTTGTTTACCCCCATTTTTGGATAGCAGCAAACAATTTTGTCCGGCACATTTTTGGGGTTTACTGTGAAATTATGTACAATTTGCTGTCTTTTTTTGAGCTGTTTCAATACACACAAAGGAAATAAACACTTGTTTTGCAAAACATGTGTAGTTGCAATAGTTTTCTGCAAGAAATAGCTTATTTTCTGGAATTATTTTTAGGGTGCCAACACTTTTGGGCATGACTGTATTTTACTGTAAGGAGTGCACAATGAATGCCATTTTACTATATGGGTGCCAGATAGTTTGACATTATACTGTATGGAGGCCCCAATGGGAAACATTATTCAGTATGAGGGCAAGAGATGGGCACATTATACAGTATATGGAATACAATGAGGGACAATATACTGAATAGTAATATATGGAACCATAATTTTTAATATTCCAACTGTTTCAAGGCATAAGACTTAGGCTCTATAACTGTATGGGCGCAATAGGGGAGAGGTCATTTTTGTTTAAATTGAATACAAACCCAGACATTGCTAGAGTATTGAGGTACAAAGAGGAATTTTACTGTTGCACTGGGCCCATGAAAAAGGATATTTGTATTAATGCTGTATTGAGGCAACAGAGGGGGACAATTGTACTGTGAGAGGGTAACAAAGGGAGACATCTCGCTGTAAAATGTTTCATTTTTGGAGCCGCTGTTAATGTGGGAGAAAAATGGAGGTAATGTTACTGGGTAAGGGCAGCACTATGATACTTTTCCTCTTCATCTGGCGAAATGTAAAAGTAGGGAAAAGGTGGAGGTGATCTCCTAGAAGCAATGAGCTATAGATTTCAGTGTGTTTAACTCCATAGAAATGTATTACATGTACATTTACACTTTATATTAACCCATTCGTGACCGGAGCTTTTTTCGGCTTTGCCTTTTCGTTTTTTGTTACCCTTCTTCTCAGAGCCATAATTTTCTTATTTTTCTGTCAATATTGCCATGTCAGGGCTTGTTTTTTGTGGGACAAGTTGTACTTTTGAACAACATCATTGGTTTTACCATGTCATGTACTATTAAATGGGAAAAAAATTCCAAGTGCGATGAAACTGCAAAAAAAGTGAAATTCCCACACTTGTTTTTTGTTTGGCTTTTTTACTATGTTCAATGAATGCTAAAACTGACCTGCCATTATGATTCTCCGGTTCATTTCAAGTTCATAGACACCAAATATGTTTAGGTTCTTTTTTATCTAAGTGGTGAAAAAAAAATCCAAACTTTGTCAAAAATAAACAAACTGTGCCATATCCGGATACCTATAGCGTCTCCATTTTTCGTGATCTCGGGTTGAGACAGGGCTTATTCTTTGCGCACCGAGCTGATGTTTTTAATGATACCATTTTGGTGCAAATACAATCTTTTGATTGCCTGTTATTGCATTTTAATGCAATGTTGGCGACCAAAAAAAACCCTAATACTGGTGTTTTGACTTTTTTCTTGCTAAGCTGTTTAGTGATCAGTTTAATCCTTTTTTTATTGATAGATCAGGCAATTCTGAATGCAGCAATACCAAATATGTGTATGTTTGATTTTTTTTATTGTTTTATTTTGAATGGGGTGAAAGGGGGGTGATTTGAACTTTTATATATTTTATTTTTATATTTTTAAAAACAATTTTTTTAATCTTGGCATGCCTCAATAGTCTCCATGGGAGACTAGAAACTGCCACAACTCGATTGGCTCTGATACATACAGGCGATGATCACATCGCCTTTATGTAGTAGAATTACTAACTTGCTATGAGCGCCGACCACCAGGTGGCACTCACAGCAAACCGGCAGTGTCAACCATAGAGGTTTCCAGGAGACCTCTGGTAGTCAAGACTATGAACCGGTGACCAGCAATCACGTGACAGTGGTCACTGGTGGGCGGATTTCCGGCCCGATGGCTGGAAGCGCAAGTTAAATGCTGCTGTCAGAGTTTGACAGTGGGATTTAACAGAGCGATTCCACCTGTGCTATTCTGGGCACATGTCAGCTGTTCAAAACAGCTGACATGTCCCTGGAAAGATGTGGGCTCACCGCCGGAGCCCACATCAAAGGGAGGGAGTCCGATGTCAGCATACTGTTATGCATGATGTCGGAAAGGGGTTAATTATAGAGCTTCTGTATATACAGTAACTGTAATAGGTGATATGATAATATCAGTGCTAGAACAGTGTTTTTTGTTAAAAATCACTAGGGTGGTATTATTTGGTCATAATATGGTGATAATATATGGTATGGTCATGGTCTTGCAGTATTCATCCCTTGCATGTGGAATTATTTGGTCACTGTGTGATGGTAATATGTGATTTGGTCATGGTTTTGCAGTATTTGTCTCATGTATGTTGCATCATTGGTATATCAGTTTTGGTAGTAGATATTGCTCAGTGGATTGATATGGTGGATAGTGATGAGCAAGCACTAAAATGCTCGGGTGCTCATTGCTCGGGTCAAGCAAATTGGAATGCTCGGGCGCTCGACCCAAGCAACAAGCTCATTGTAAGTCTATGGGAAACCCGAGCTTTTTTGCCACAACCCCCCCGGAGGTCGTTCTAGGGTATCAAAACGTCAGAAATCTAAGGGAACAGTGCTCAAATGACATCAGAACATCATGGGGAAGACCCCTGGAAGCATTTCTGATTCTAAGGTCACTGCTGTGAACAATGTTGTCAGAGTGTTTATGCCACTTTTACAGGCGCACACTAAAACATACAAAAACAAAACCAAAATGGATTTTCCTGGGAAATATTTTAAGAAACATCCTTTCCAGGGTAATGATTTGTATGTAAGGCAAAATAAATAACCCCTCAAAAAAATGTGCATCCACCACTTGGGCTATGTTCACACGTCGCATTTTTTGATGCATTTTTCAACTTTAGCATTGCTTTCAACCAATGCAAATGCATTTACTGGGAAATGTCATTTTAACATTTAACAACCTTAGCTGGTCATGTGGTGTGTGACACATCATCAGACACAGACTGTTTCATTTATGAAGGAAGGACTCTGAAAGTCACAAAGCCTATTTTTATAGGGGCATCAGACAGCATTAATCTTCTTAAAGGGCCATCAGCTGGATATGCTTTGTTGTTCCCATTATTAAACAGTGGGTCTCCTATACTGTTATTGCTTATGCAGTTAGTGATTAGGCTGCCAAAAATTAGGACGCACTCCAATACCACTTTGATGTACAGGAGGGTCTCATGAAAAAATGCTCCCATTATAAGAAAATGGGTCTACCATAGTATTTGCCTATGCATTTAATGCAAGGCCTGCTTTGCCCCAAAGTTACACGCACCCCAATAACCCTTTGAACCGACGAACTGGATGGCCACATGAAATCAAAGTTCCCATTATTATGATTTTTGCACTTACATAAAGTTTGGCCATGAAGTAAATGCAAGGCCTGCCCTGAGACAAAGTTTAACAAAGGAGGACAATGGAAGTGTTTAAAAATAAGTACACAATCTTTATTAGATGCTAACAAAGTAGTTAGAAAAAACATGCATATAAAGTGCAAAATAAGGACACCACTAGTTGACATCCAGTAACATATCAGTCATAAAAGTCACATACAGGTAATATGGAAAGAGGAAAACCCTTAATAATACAGGCCCAAACTATAAACCCATATTGCCAACTATCTCCGAATAACAATGATTGTATAACCCTTTGGAGCTGCTGTCAAAATCAGAGGCAAAGGTTTGTCTTTGGAATAAATATTTTCATAAGGTTCCTGTATAAATAATACCAAATTGTGCATCAAACACACAAAGGTAATAAGGCAGAATCCTCTTACCCAGTACTGGAGTCCGCAGAATTGAAAATGCAAAACCCCGACGCGTGTTTCGCTGCACTACCGCATGCTTTCTCCCTTACTCTTTGCCTATGCAGTGAATACAAGGGCTGCCAAAAATTTGGAGGCACTACAATGCCACTTGGAAGCGACGTAGAGGAGTGCTTCATGAAAAAATGTTCCCATTATTAGGAAGTGGGTCTCCCATAGTGTTTGCTTATGCATTGAATGTAAGGGCTGCCAAAAATTTGGAGGCACTGCAATGCCCCTTGTAAGAGATGTGGAGGAAGGCCTCATAAAAAAATGTTCCCATTATAAAGGAGCCGATCTCCTATACTTGTAATGCCCATACACTAAATGTATGGGCTGAAAATCATTTTCTCCTTGGGGTACATATCAACCTACTGTGCAAATATTTTTGATACGGGCATCATAAACACCCTTGCGTGTAAATATTTTTGTTCCTGGCATCATAAACACCCTTGCAAAAAACTATAGTGGCTGTTGCATCATGGAACACGTTCACCCTGGTGTTCTAGTGGTGGGGTCTGAAGAGACGTGGAGGGTGTCCACCTATAAATATTTTCCCAATTTAAAGGAGCGGGTCTCCTATGCTTGTAATGCTAATACACTAAGTGTATGGGCTGAAAAACATTTTCCCCTGGGGTGTATACAGCAACATACTATGTAAACATTTTTTTTACGGCGATCCAAAACACCCTTGAAAACACTAAAGTGGTAGTTGCATCACGGAACATGTTTAGCCTGGTGATTTAGTGGTGGTGGATGATGAGGAGAAGGAGAACACCAAATAGCCCAAATCAGGAAGCGTTAACCCATGTGTGAGTGTGAAGAGGTGCATGGGAATACACCTCCCAAAAAAAGACACTGGATTTAAGGTTATGTTTTGCTGTTATCATTCGGTGGCGTAGAGAAGTCTGGCCCATCCAGGACTTCATTTTTATAAGAGTAAGCCTGTCAGCATTTTAAGTTGACAGGCGGATGCGCTTATCAGTTATAATTCCACCAGCGGCATTAAAAACCTGCTCTGAAAAAATGCTAGCGGCACGGGCAGGCCAGGACCTCCAAGGCGTAGAGAGCCAGTTCATGCCATGTGTCCAGCTTGGATACACAATAATTAAAAAGCAAAGAGGAAACACAGAGGACGTTGTTACTGTCAGCAAGGTACTACCTCAGCAACTTCGAAAACTTTGCACTCCTTGTGAGAGTACCCCGCGCCTCAGGGCCAGTGCGATGGGAGGGTCTGAGAAAACTCTCCCAGAACTTTGCCAGTGTTCCTCTACCTCTGCTGGATTGGAGTTGTGTCTCTCTCGCTTCTACTGCTTGGTTGTCCAACGAACTGTGACTTCTGCCGCCAGCATTTTCAGATGAGAATTTTTTTAATAATTCCACAACAAGGGCTGGTACTACACCGTTTTACTACACCTGTCTGACTATGGAAGAAGAGATTGAAAGTTCTCCTTGTAGCGTGGGTCTAGAAGTATCAAAAACAAGTTAAGAGTGTCACCCAAAATTTTGACAATGCGAGGGTCACAGAAAATTCAGCGCAAGATAAAGTCAGCCATGCGTGCCAGACTGCTAACAGGCAAGACTTCCATGTCCTCACCAAGAGGATGACTGACCATGCTGTCCTCCTCCTCCCTGTCCTCAGGCCATCCACGCTGAACAGACGGTATGACAGTTGTGCTTGTAGTACCATCTATAGTGCATGAAACTAGCTCCTGTTCTTCCTCCTCCTCCTCTTCCTCATTGTCAACCAATCCACATTGGGATGACATGAGGCTGGGCTGTGTGTAAACACCATGTATAGTTCCTTGCTCCATCTCATCGTGCTCCGCCTGCAATGCATCCTCTTTCATTGTGAGCAGAGAGCTTTTCAGAATACAGAGAACAGGGATGGTGATGCTAATTATGGGGTCATCGCTGCTCACTATCTTGGTGGACTCCTCAAAGTTTTTTAGGATGGTACATATGTCTGACATCCACGTCCACTCCTGAGGTCTTATATGTGGAGTCTGAACTGAATAACGATGACCTTGTTGATGCTGGTAGTCAACAACTGCCCACTTCTGCTCAAAAATCCTTTCCAACATATGCAGTGTAGAGGTCCAATGTGTGGGGACATCACACACCAGTCGGTGAAGATCTGGCACCTCCGGGTGGCTTTTGAGAAAGCGTTGAACTACCATGTTAAGCACATGAGCCAGGCATAGTACGTGTGTGAGCTCGCCTCGCCTCAGAGCCACCATCGGATTACGGCCATTGTCACACACGACCATGCCTGGCTGTAGGTTCAGCAGTGTCAGCCACAGATTTGCCTGCTTTTTCAGAAGCGTCTACAACTTTTCAGCATTGTGCGGTTTGTCACCTAAGCATATTAGCTTCAGCACAGCCTGTTGCCACTTGGCTGAGGCAGTGCTGCACTGCTTCCAGCTTGTGACTGATGTGGTAATTTCGGAGATGGAGGATGAAGTGGAGAAGGAGCAGGAGGTACAGGAGCTGTAGACTGTGGGGGCAACCCTGATTGACGTAGGGCCCACAATCCTTGGCGTCGGGAGGATGTGTTCCATCACAAGGTTCAACTGGTTACCGGCTTCCTTTATGTTAACCCAGTGTGCCGTCAGCGAGATGTACCTGCCCACAAGCACTTGTCCACGTGTCCGTGGTTAGGTGGACTTTCCCAGTAACAGCATTGTTGAGGGCACTGGTAATGTTGTGGGACACGTGCTTGTGTAATGCTGGGACGGCACCCCTGGAGAAATTGTGGTGGCTGGGGACCGAGTACCTTGGGATGGCCGCCGCCATGAGGTTGCGGAAAGCTTCCATCTCCACA
This sequence comes from Oophaga pumilio, assembly GCA_009801035.1. Lineage (NCBI taxonomy): Eukaryota > Metazoa > Chordata > Amphibia > Anura > Dendrobatidae > Oophaga > Oophaga pumilio. The sequence goes on from VIAB01003927.1 coordinate 53,849, forward strand.
AGCCCTAAAAGGCAACATTTCGAGCACAAGCAGACGAGAAATATGTGAATTTAGTACAGCGGCCTGTGGGGCATTGACTGCGTATTTCAGCTTGCGTTCCAATGACTGGGGTATGGACAACTAAAGGATGCTCAGGGACAAGAACGTGGACATGGTTGTTGATGGTGCTACTTGACTGTGGACAACTACAGGTGCAGGGCAGGAGGCATCTTCGTATGCACCATGGAGATGGTATTGGCTTGCACACACAACTGTGTAAGAAGCAGTGATGTCACCCGCAGACACTGTTCCTGGAGACTGGGGTTCGGCCCACAAAGTCGGGTGCTTTGCTGCCATGTGCCTGATCATGCTGGTGGTTTTCAGGCTGGTGGTTTTGCTTCCCCTGCTGATGTGGGCATGGCAGGTGGTGCAAATGGCCTGTTTGGGGTTATCGGCAGAGTCTTTAAAAAACAATCAGACTTGCAAAGACTTATCAGTTGAATTACCAACTTCCGTCATGTTGATGTTACGAGGAACAGTTGCCCGCCTTCTGTCTGCGGCTACCACAATGCTTCTTCCTGCCTGTTGGGGTGCTATGCCTCCCTCCCCTTGTGTGCTGCTGTCCTCGCTCTGCATGTCCTCCTGCCACTTTGGGTCAGTTACTATATCATCCACCACCTCGTCTTCCACTTACACATACTGGTCCTGCTCCTGACTTTCTGGCAATTGTGTCACATCATCGTCCACCTCTTGTCACACGTTCCCAGTGTCGCCTTTGTATGACCGTGGCTGCTCCAATATTTGGGTATCGCTACATGCAATCTCCTCTTGCCCCGCTTCAAGTGGACTGGGCGAGAGGCCCAAATCTATAAATGGAAAAGTGTACAGCTCTTCGGAATGTCCAAGTGTGGGATCAGTTGTCTCCGGGCACTCGTCATGGTGGAAGGAAGGAGGTTCAGTGTGAGGAATATGAAGTCCAGTCTCACGGCTACTCAGACTTGACAGTGTGGAAGACAGGGTGGTGGTGGTGGTGGCGGCAAATTGACTGGAAGCATTATCCGCTATCCAACCAACAAACTTTTGACACTGCTCTGGGTTCAATAGTGGTGTGCTGCTGCGATCCACTAGTAATTGGGACAGGAAGGTCGAGCGAGAAGATGTGGATTTTGTTGTTGCCCAATTTCAGCTTGCCAGTGGCCTCGGCCTCTGCATGCACCATCACCATCACCATCATATCCATTTCCCCGTCCCTTGCCACGCACCTTGACTGTTTTAAATGTACTACAATATTTTCCACGTTTACTACAAATGCATGAATTTGGAGAAAACTTATATGTGATCCGTTTGCGTTAAAACTACAGTTTAAAATATGTGGCCTGTAGGATACAATTTATTTTTGGCAGCTAAATCGCGTCAATAACTAGGGTAATGAAAAATAAAAGAATAGGGAAGTACACATGAACGTTATCAATTAGAGGGTTATAGGCAGACACATAGCAACGGGGCTACTAACCCTTAAGGCTCATGCATTCCCTGAATAACCCTGGTGAAGAGCGAATGTATGGGTGCAGGCACCTTAGTGATTGTGATCCATGGAATGGCAAGCGATGTGCATTAACCAGGCTGCGGTGTTCCCTGTTTGTCTTGGTTCCAAGAGCCACACAAAGACTGTGGTTTTCTTTTGTTTCCAATAACTAGGGTAAGACACAGCAAAAACAGTTGAATGTAGGACTGAAATGACACAATTTTTAGCCCACAGATAGATGAGACGTGTGAAATATATGCCACACTTTTCAATAAGTGTCCTGTATTTTTTGCTTTTTACACCTTTATAGTGTATAGAACCAGGGTAAGTGTTATGATTTGGTAGCTGAGGAGAGCAGGCAAAAAAGGAAATACACCAGAGCAGTTGGAAACTATGAGATTGCAGTACCCTGACTAACCACCACAACTAGAGGCAGCCGTGGAGCGTTCCTACGTTGGTCCTAGATGCCTCGTCACAGTCTGAGAAACTAACTACACCTAAAGATAGAAAGAGGAAAGCTATCTGCCCCGGAGCAGATCCCCAAAGAACATAGAAAGCCCCCAAACATGTAATGGCGGTTAGACAAGAAGAAATACTGACACAGACAGAAAATAGTATGAGCAAACGTTGGGGCCCAAACTTACTAAATAGAAAAGGATAGGAAGGGCACTTACTGCAATCCCAAAAAACCCTGAAAAGCACCAACTCTACTAATTTCAAAAACACCTGAGATCACACGACCTCTACCACCTCAATTAGCTCTCTGGTGTAACCAAAAACAAAACAGCAGCCACTGAAAAAACTGGAAAAAGCAAATGTACAAACATCAGTGGCTGAACTGAACTGAGAGGGCAAAAGCCCCCAGAGGGGACCCAGAAGGCCCCCACAGAAGTGCAGGACAAAATGCAAAAATCAAGCACAAAAACAAAAAGAAGAAAATGTCTTATCTGTTAGCAGGAGATTCAGACACGACACAGCAGGCTACCAAGGAAACAGGAATCAAGGATTGAGACCAGAACAATTGATCACCGCAAACCCTGATGGGAAGGCGACTCCCTTATATAAGACCAGTCAGTAACACCTGATTCCCAATCCTCACAATCTTCACTGGACAGTCCAGTACCGTTTGTAACCACCAGAGGGAGCTTCTGCTCAGAACTCATTTCCAGCCTATTCACAACAGGTAAGACACAGCAAAAGCAGTTGAATGTAGGCCTCAAACGCCACAATTTGTAGCCCACTGATACATGAGGAATGTGACGGAGATACGACACTGTTCAATATGTGGCCTGTATTTTTAGTTTTATTACAGCAAAATAGTGTATAGAACTAGGGTAAGACACCTCAAAAACAGTTGAATGTTGGCCTGAAATTCCACAATTTTTAGTCCACAGATATTTGAGGCATGTGACGTAGATACCACACTGTTCAATATGTGGCCTGTATTCTTTGTTTTTTCTAGCAAAATAGTGTACAGAATTAGGGTAAGACACAGCAAAAACAGTTGAATGTAGGCCTGAAATGCCACAATTTTTAGCCGATGGTTAGATGAGGCGTGTGACGGAGATACCACACTGTTCAATATGTGGCCTGTATTTTTTGTTTCTTACACCTTTATATTTTATTGAACTAGGGTAAGACACAGCCAAAACAGTTGAATGTAGGCCTGAAATGCCACAATTTGTAGCCCACAGATAGATGATGCGTGTGACAGAGATACCACACTGTTCAATATTCAATATGTGGCCTGTATTTTTCATTTCTTACACCTTTATATTGTATTGAACTAGGGTAAGACACGGCAAAAAAATTTGTATGTAGGCTTCAAATGCCACAATTTGTAGACCACTGATAGTTGAGGTGTGTGACGGATATACCCCACTCTTCAATATGTGGCCTGCTTTTTTTGTTTTTTACACCTTTATAGTGCATACAACTAGGGAAAGACACAGCAAAAACAGTTGAATGTAGGCCCAAATGCCACAATTTGTAGCCAACTGATAGATGAGGTGTGTGATGGAGATACCACACTGTTCAATATGTGGCCTCTCTTTTTAGTTTTTTACAGGAAAATATTGTCAAGGACTAGGGTAACACACAGCAAAAACAGTTGAATGGAGGCCTGCAATGCCATGATTTGTAGCCCAAAGATAGATGAGGCGTGTGATGGAGATAACACACTGTAAAAAATGTGGCCTATATTTTTATAGGAAAATAGTGTATAGAACTAGTGTAAAGCACAGCAAAGCCAGTTGAATGTAGGCCTGAAATGCCACAATTTTTATCCCACAGATAGATAACACGTGTGCGCAGATACCACACTGTTAAACATGTGGCCTGTATTTTTTTTTTTTAAAGCAAAATAGTGTATAGAACTAGGGTAATTCACAGCAAAAGCAGTTGAATGTAGGCCTGAAATGCCACAATTTGTAGCCCACAGAGAGATGATGCGGGGGACAGACTTATGACACTGTTCAATATTCAATATGTGGCCTGTATTTTTTGTTTTTTACAGCAAAATGGTGTATAGAACTAGGGTAAAACACAGCAATAACAGTTGAATGTAGGCCTAAAATGCCACAATTTGTAGCCCATAAATAGATGAGGCGTGTGATGGAGATACCACACTGTTCAATTTGTGGAATGTATTTTTTTGTTTTTTTACAGCTTTATAGTGTTTAGAACTAGGGTAAGACACAGCAAAAACTGTTGAAAGGAGGCCTGTAATGCCTTAATTTTTAACCCACAGATATTTGAGGCGTGTGACGGAGATACCACACTGTTCAATATGTGGCCTGTATTTTAAGTTTTTTACAGCAAAATAGTGTTAAGAACTAGGGTAAGACACAGCAAAAACAGTTGAATGTAGGCCTGAAATGCCACAATTTGTAGTCCATAAATAGATGAGGCGTGTGATGGAGATACCACACTGTTCAATATGTGGCCTGTATTTTTTTGTTTTTCACACCTTTATATTGTATAAAACTAGGGTAAGACACAGCAAAAACAGTTGAATGTAGGCCTCAAGTGCCAAAATTTGTGGCCCAATGATAAATGGGACATGTGTTGGAGATACCACACAGTTCAAAATGTGGCCTGTATTTTAAGTTTTTTACAGCATAATAGTGTTCTTTGACATTACTCTATGCTACCACTTATGTATTTTGCCATTTTCACTATTCACATTTTACATAATAGTGTGTAGAACTAGGGTAAGACACAGCAAAAACAGTTGAGTGAAGGCCTCAAATGTCACAATTTGTAGCCCACAGATAGATGAGGCATGTGACGGAGATACCACAGTGTTCAATATGTGGCCTGTATTTCTTGTTTTGTACACCTTTATAGTGTATGGAACTAGGGTAAGACACAGAAAAAGCAGTTGAGTGAAGGCCTCAAATGCCACAATTTGTAGCCCACTGATAGATGACGCATGTGACGGAGATATCACACCATTCAATATGTGGCCTGTATATTTCGTTTTTTACAGCAAAATAGTGTAAAGAACTAGGGTAAGACACAGCAAAAACAGATTAATGTAGGCCTGAAATGCCACAATTTTTAGCCCAAGGATAGATGAGGCATGTGATGAAGATACCACACTGTTAAATATGTGGTCTGTATTTTTTGTTTTTGTACAGCAAAGTAGTGTACAGAACTAGGGTAAGACACATCAAAAACAGTTGAATGTAGGCCTGAAATGCCACAATTTGTAGCCCACTGATAGATGAGGTGTGTGACGGAGATACCACATTGTTCAATATGTCGCCTGTATATTTACTTTTTTTACAGAAAAATAGTGTATAGAACTAGGGTAAGACACAGCAAAATAGTTGAATGTATGCCTAAAATGCCACAAATTTGTAGCCCATAAATAGATAAGGCGTGTGATGGAGATACCACACTGTTCAATATCTGGCCTGTATTTTTTTGTTTTTTACAGCTTTAAAGTGTTTAGAACTAGGGTAAGACAGCAAAGACAGTTGAATGGAGACTTGAAATTTCACAGTTTTTAGCCCACAGGTAGATGATTCGTGTGATGGAGATATCACACTGTTCAATATGTGGCCTGTATTTTATTTTTTACAGCTTTATAGTGTATAGAACTAGGGTAAGACACAGCAAAAACAGTTGAATGTAGGCCTGAAATGCCACAATTTGTAGCGCACTGATAAATGAGGCGTGTGACGGAAATACCACACTGTTCAATATGTGGCCTGTATTTTTTGTTTTTACACCTTTATAGTGTATAAAACTAGGGTAAGACACATCAAAAACAGTTGAATTTAGGCCTCAAGTGCCACAATTTGTAGCCCACTGATAGATGACGCATGTGTCAGAGATACCACACTGTTCAATATGTGGCCTGTATTTTTAGGTTTTTACAGCATAATAGTGTATAGAACTAGGGTAAGACAAAGCAAAAACAGTTGAATGTAGGCCTGAAATGCCACAATTTGTAGCCCACTGATAGATGAGGTGTGAGACGAAGATACCACACTGTTCAATATGTGGCCTGTATATTTACTTTTTTTACAGCAAAATAGTGTATAGAACTAGGGTAAGACACAGCAAAAACAGTTGAATGTATGCCTAAAATGCAACAAATTTGTAGCCCATAAATGGATGAGGCTTGTGATGGAGATACCACACTGTTCAATATGTGGCCTGTATTTTTTTGTTTTTTACACCTTTATAGTGTTTAGAACTAGGGTAAGACACAGCAAAAACAGTTGAATGGAGACCTGAAATTTCACAGTTTTTAGCCCACAGGTAGATGATTCGTGTGACAGAGATATCACACTGTTCAATATGTGGCATGTATTTTTTTTTTTACAGCTTTATAGTGTATAGAACTAGGGTAAGACACAGCAAAAACAGCTGAATGTATGCCTGAAATGCCACAATTTGTAGCGCACTGATAAATGAGGCTTGTGACGGAAATAGCACACTGTTCAATATGTGGCCTGTATTTTTTTGTTTTTACACTTTTATAGTGTATAAAACTAGGGTAAGACACAGCAAAAAAGGTTGAATTTAGTCCTCAAGTGCCACAATTTGTAGCCCACTGATAGAGGAGGCATGTGTCAGAGATACAACAGTGTTCAATATGTGGCCTGTATATTTAGGTTTTTACAGCATAATAGTGTATAGAACTAGGGTAAGACACAGCAAAAACAGTTGAATGAAGGCCGCAAATGCCACAATTTGTAGCCCACAGATAGATGAGGCGTGTGACGGAGATACCACAGTGTTCAATATGTGACCTGTATTTTTAGTTTTTACAGAAAAAAAGTGTAAAGAACTAGGGAAGACACAGCAAAAATAGTTTAATGTAGGCCTGAAATGCCACAATTTTTAGTCCATGGATAGATGAGGCATGTGACGGAGATATCACACTGTTCAATATGTGGCCTGTATTTTTAGGTTTTTACAGCACAATAGTGTATAGAACTAGGGTAAGACACATCAAAAACAGTTGAATGAAGGCCGCAAATGCCACAATTTGTAGCCCAGAGATAGATGAGGCGTGTGACGGAGATACCACAGTGTTCAATATGTGACCTTTATTTTTTGTTTTTTTACACCTTTATAGTGTATAAAACTAGGGTAAGACACAGCAAAAGCAGTTGAAAGTAGGCCTAAAAAGTACCACAATTTGTAGCCCACTGATAGATGAGGCATGTGACAAAGATATCACACTGGCCTGTATTTTTAGTTTTTACAGCAAAGTAGTGTATAAAACTAGGGTAAGACACATCAAAAAAGTTGAATGTAGGCCTGAAATGCCACAATTTGTAGCCCACTGATAGATGAGGTGTGTGACGGAAATACCACACTGCTCAATATGTGGCCTGTATATTTACTTTTTTTACAGCAAAATAGTGTATAGAACTAGGGTAAGACACAGCAAAAACAGTTAAATGTAGGCCTGAAATGCCACAATTTGTAGCCCACTGATAGATGAGGCGTGTGATGGAGATACCACACTGTTCAATATGTGGCCTGTATTTTTTTGTTTTTTACAGCTTTATAGTGTTTAGAACTAGGGTAAGACACAGCAAAAAGAGTTGAATGTAGGCCTGAAATTTCACAGTTTTTAGCCAACAGGCAGATGAGGCGTGTGACATAGATACCACACTGTTACATTTGTGGCCTGTATTTTTTGTTTTTTTTTACAGCTAAATAGTGTATAGAACTAGGGTAAGACACAGCAAAACCATTTGAACGGAAGCCTGAAATGCCACAAATTTTATCCCACAGATGAGGCGTGTGATGAAGATACCACACTGTTAAATATGTGGCCTGTATTTTTTTTTTGGCCAGCAAAATTGTTTCAATAAATAGGCTAATACACACCACAAAAAAATCTATGGAGGCTTGAAATGGCACAGTTATTAGCACAATGATATGTGATCCGTGTGGCGGACAAAACCCAATGTAAAAAATCTGCCCTGTAACTAAATATTTTTTTGCCAGCTAAATATTTTTTGGGCAGCAAAATGTTTTCTAGAAATTGTATAAGACACTCCAAAATTTTTTTACAGTACTACAAAAATGGCAGAATTTGATGTGCTCTCAGATCTGATGTCTGGGATGGGCAAAACTTATTAAAATGGCAGGATTTTCACGCTGTACTATAAAACAAATCTGGCTGTATTCTGCAGTGTCAACAAGCAAATGGAAAAAAAAGGGGGCTCTGGATTGCTTTGGAATAAAATAATCAGGTTTAAGATGCAAATCAAATTATTCCTGGCCACTGAGACCTAGGGCTATGTATATACAGCCAATATATGAAATAGGCAGCAGCAGCAGACAGTAATGGAATGGACCCTCTTGGTGTATGCAAAGAAGCATGCCACATACAATGCCTGCCTGCTACTTTTATTTATATACCCACATACACTCCCTGCCTACCTAGAACTGCAATCTATATACCCTGCAATTAGTCCTTAGAAGGACTGTTGATTAAACTGGATTTGTGTACTCTATTATGGTATACCCACACTAACTTATAAACCCCCAAATCTGACCCTATCTCGGCAACAGCTCTCCCTACACTAGCTGATTCCGGAGCTGAATGTGACGATCATGGCGGCGCCAGGTCTCTTATAGACCTAATGACGCCGTGCGGTCAGCCAATCAGTGTAACACCACAACAAAAATGGCTGTGGCATTACTGTGCATGGCAGTCAATCCCTGCATGTTGATTGGCCTTTATAGAGTGCCAAAGATGCAGGGCGTGGACCAGAACTCCCGCTGAACAATCCCGGAAATGCTCAGGGCTCGCCGAGTACCACGAGTACAGCGATACTCGGGTGAGTACCGAGCATTACCGAGTATGCTCGCTCATCACTAACGGTGGATTGTGTTATGGATGGTGATTACTTTTTCTCTCTGCTATCAATAACGAAAAGACTCAAACTTTCCATTAAAGTTTTTCCATTTCCTGTGACACACTACTACACAGTTGCAGAGCTGCACCTAACTTGTTTTCACCGGAGGACCACTTTATCACCTATCCACAGGATAATTGATAACTTATTGAACTGTGAGGTCTGACTGCTAAGACCTGCAGGACATGGCAGAATAGAGAATTTTATCCCCATTAGAATGGAGCAGTGTAACTAAGCACAAAGACATCTAGAAAGAACCTTGCATTAGTGCTGACACTTCCTCATATAGCTAACACACAGAATATTATTAAGTCCTGCAGGTAGCTACTATGACAAGTCACATTGGGGCTGTTGCATACTATTTCCCACCATACCATCCCATAAAAAAGAACCTTCATGGTATAATATATATCACATTTACAAGATAAATTCCACAAAGTAAAAGTCTCTTAAAAATATGCAGTCTCTCATTTGGGATCCAGTACATATCTTATTACAAAAATGCTTGTTTTTTAAATAACAGGCATACAGCAACATAAAATGACGGTGAGCAAAAAGCCTCTAAATACACGAATACAAATCAGAAGGAAAGTATATTAACAATGTGGAATAGTTCATTTTTCATTTTGACTGGAGGGAACCAGTAATGTATAATATTTTACCAGGTAATTATTTCTCCTGATTTGCTGTCAATGTCCAATTGCAATTGTCCTTTAAATGAATATACTAAAGAGAATGAAATTTTGTGGACTTTTTATGCATTATCTGGTTTTAGGTGTTATTTTCATATTGCCCACACCTGTTGTTAGGGTTCAAGTTCCTGCTGCTGCACAAGGGGAGTCT
>VIAB01003927.1:81996-94790 GCA_009801035.1 Oophaga pumilio
ATACCCGATACTTGCGGTATCGTATCGCTCAACACTATACACGGACCTTCTTCATCAGGGATTCCCTGATGAAGAAGGTCCGTGTACCTTTGAAACGCGTGGCCTGGGAACGCCGCGCAGTATCCGGACTGAGAACGCTCTCACACAGCAAGTTTGATCCAACTACAGGGAGGACGCTCCCTGCTCCAGCACCGTTGTGTGCTTCATCTGTGTGCACGGTCCAGGAATTATCTGCACGAAGCAAAGACTTCCTCCTTACCTGATCCATTTCCCTGCAATCACGCAAGTAAGCACGCTGCATCATTACATTTGACTTCATAGCATTACTTTACTTTTTCCATCGATCAATTTAGATCTTGTGCGGGGATTTCTTCCTTTTGAGACCTTTCTGGAGGCGCAGGTAGTTGTTGTATATGATCCAATTATGGAAGCTACACCCGTCAAGAAATTTATTTATAGCTGTGTTGAGCACCTTGAACCTGCAAGTGCTTCCCAGAATTTTATAATGTTGAGCCATAAGACTGAAAAAATACACTTTTCAATAAAAATGTTGCTTCAGCCACAAATTTTCATTTTCAGAATGGAAACAGGAGAAAATTGACAATTTAATTTGTTTCAAAAATGTTCCTTTGTATGCTGGTACCCCATAAGTGGTGGGAAACTACTGTTTGGGCATACAGAAAAGCTCAGAGGTAAAGAAGCAATATTTCACTTTTGAAGGGCAAAATTGGTGCAAAATCCCCTATAATTGACCCCAATTAAGAAACTACACCACTCAAGGAACTTATCTACAGGTATGGTGCTCACCTTAAACCTACAGATGCTTCACATAATTTTATAAAAGTTTAGCAGGGAAAATATAAAAATACAATTTGCTGAGCAATTTCTCCTGAGTACATTTATACCCCATATGTGGTGGAAAACTCTTCTTTGGAAGCATGGCAGGGCTTGGAAGGGAAGGAGCGCCAATTGAATTCTCAAGTACAATTTTTGCTGGAATAGATTGCAGTTGCCATGTCACATTTGAAGAGCCCCTGACATGCAAAACAGCATAAATCCCCAAAAGTTATCCCATTTTGGAAGCTACAGCTCTTGAAGAATTCATCTAAAGGTGAGTGAGCATTTTTAACCCCCAGGTGATTCACAGATTTCTATAACATTGGAAAATTACAGTACTATTTTTTCCACTAAAATGTTGCTTTGGCACCAAGTTTAATTTTTAAGGGATTACAAGGATAATTTAATTATATATTTAATTACAATTTAACTATAAAATTAGTTATGCAATTTCTCCTGAATACGCCAATGCCCCATATGTGGTTGAAAACTGCTTTTGAGGCACAGTGTAAAGCTCAGAAGGGAAGAGCGCCATTTTGGAGTTCATATTTTGCTGGAATAGTTTGAGGGTGCCATGTCACATTGGCAGAGTCCATGTGATGCCAGAACAGCAGAAATCCCTCATAAGTGACCTCATTTTACCCCTTAGGGAATTCATGTAGTGGTGGTGGTATCAGGATGTTGACTCCACAGGTGGCTCACAGAATTCTGTACCATTGGCAGTTGAAGAAAGAATAATTATGTTTTTACCACTAAAATGTTGTTTTAGTCACAAGTTTTTGATTTTTATAAGGGGTAACTGGAAAAACTGGATCTCATAATTTGTTATGCAATTTCTCCTGATTGTGCCAATACCCTACATGTAATTGGGAATTACTTTTCAGGCACAGAGTAAAGCTCCGAAGGTAAGGAGGGCCATATTAGAGTGCAGATTCTACTGCTATGCTATAACCCACTGCAAAAAGCCCTGAGATGCCAGAACATCAAAATCTCCATAAGTCACATTTTACAAACTGCACCTCTCAATGAATAAATATATGTTTGCAGTAATCATATTGAAAACACATGTGTGTCACAGAATTTTATACCATTGGACAGTGAAGAAAAAATAATTACGTTCTTTTCACAAAATGTTTGTTTTAGCCCCAGGTTTTACATTTTTACATGGGGAAAAAGATAATCATGACACCAAACCTTGTCACATAGTCTTCCATACGTTGCAATACTCCATAGGTGGCTGTACTGTACTGCTTAGCCATAAGGCGAGACTCCGTAGGGATGGAACGCTTTTGGATTCTTGGAGAACAAATTATAGTTGAATAACGATTTACAGAACCACTAAGTGACAGAAGAGCAGAATCCACCCTCAAGTGACCCTATTTTGAAGGTTACACCCCTCTGGGAATTTATCTACAGGAGTAATGACATTTTTGACTCCATGGTTGTTTTCCAGAAACAAGCAGCAGTCTATGTTTCAGAGTGAAAATTGCAAATCCGCCATTGTAGTGTCTGTACATTGCAGTGCCCAGTTTATTGTAGAGCCCATGCATTGTGCCCAGCTCATGCTTCTGGAGACATAAACCCCTTAAATTAAGCGGCCTCTTATTGCTACAGAAATGTCAAACATGTTGATGCTAACTGTGACTTAGGCACACTGGGGCTTGTTACCGCCACGGCCAGTCGCTCTGCCGCCTCTCCCTGGGCCTCCTGTGCTGGCGGTGTGGTGTTGCGCATGGGTGTCCCCAGGCTTGCGTGCCTCCTGAGGCATCAGCGGTCCGCGTCTGCGCTGTGTGCTCCTTAGGCTTGCTGGATTCCTTTATTCAGTTTCCGGGTGTCCTGACCTGGAAGTGCCCTCCTCCTCTGTGTTTGGTGTCAGTATTTCTGGCGCTCTCTCCCTGACATTGGCGCCTGGTGATTTACGCTGGTGCATACTCTTTACTGGTGTGTCTCAGGTCCCAGCGCTCGCCCCAGGGTGCATACTCTGACTCACTTCGGATCTCATATATTTTACCCAGTGCGCGCTCTGCTCTACCCGGGTCTCCCGTATATTACCCAGTGCGCGCCCTGATCTGCCCGGGTCTCCAGTATATTACCCAGTGCGCACTCTGCTCTGCCCAAGTCTCCCATAAATTACCTTGTGCGTGCTATGCTCTGTCCTGGTCTCCCATCCATTACCCTGTACGCCCCCTGCTCTGCCCTGACCTCCGGTATATTACCCAATGTGCGCCCTGCTCCTGGACCCCTGTGCATTTCCAAGTGCGCAGTCTGCACCGTCTTGGTCTCTCTGTCTCCTACGAGCCGGTCCCTGGTACTAGCTATTGCGGTATACCCTCTGCCTAAGCCTGCTCCTAACGCTCCTTGTATAGGGGTCGGTTTCACCTGGTCAGCTCGCCCGGGATCGATCGGTCCCGGGATCCAGTGGGTCCACTCTATGAACCGTGACAGAATCACCAGTCCATGGATCCCGTTAGTGCCTCTGCAGCTGCTCAAAAAGAGTTGCTAATTTTGCGGGAGAATCAGAGTTGGATCATGTCCTTTTCAAAGTCCATGGAATCTTGGTTGTCCATCTTACAAGCTGCTGACCCAAATAATGCTACCCAGCTTGCAAGTCTCCAGCAGGCGCTCGTACAGCAGTGTGATACTCAGACCCACATATTGGTTTTATGGCCTCGGTGGATGATCGTCTGCTCTCCCTGCAGTCTACCGCCATGGCTTCTGCGCAGGTCTTGTCCCGTGACTCTGGCACTTCTCATCCTCCTCCTCGTCTGGGTAAACCACCTCGGTTTAGTGGTAATCCCAAGCTATGTCGGAGATTTTTGAACCAGTGCCGTCTTCACTTTGAATTAGCAGCAGTATCCTACCGACCGGTCTAAGGTGGCTTTTGTGGTATCACATTTGGAGGGAGAGGCTTTTGCTTGGGTTAATCCACTATGGGAGCGTGATGATCCCATAAACTCTCAATTGTCTACTTTTTTGGAGACCTTTCGTAAGGTGTTTGATGAACCAGGTCACGTAGCTTCGGCTACAGAATCTCTTTTTAATCTCCACCAAGGCTCCCTTATGGTTGGGCAACAGGCCAATCGATTCCACACGCTATCCTCAGAGTTGGGTTGGAATAAAGAGGCGCTGGTCGGGGATTTTTGGAGGGGCTTGTCGGGTTGTATCAAGAATGAACTTGCCGGTCAAGATACTCCTACCTCCTTAGAAGATTTAATCTTTCTGGTCACGCACATTGACTTATGTATTCAAGAGAGTTCATGCGAGGCTGCTAGAGAGCATAAGTTTAATCGCTCCTCTCCTAGCACCTATAGGCCTCTCAGTCCGCGACCTACTGTGTCGTCTCCCGCATCCACGCCGAACCTATGCAAGTGGATCGGGTCAAGATGGTGGAGTAGTGTCGGAGAGAAAGGGTCGCACAAGGTCTATGTTTCTACTGTGGCAGCGCCTCTCATTTACTTCGTTCTTGTACGGTGCATCCCCGAAACTCTTCCACCAAGGTCTGGTAGGAGAGGCCTCCATAGGTGTACATGATTCCTCTCTGCCTATGATCTTTTCTGTCCAGAATAATTTAGGCCCTAAGCGATACTCGGAGGTGGCTTACTCGCTTACATGGATTCGGGTGCTGCAGGGAACTTCATAGATCTCGAGGATGTCAACAAATACCACATTCCGGTCAAGGATCTGGGGAACCCACTGTTGATTTCTTCGGTGGACGGTAGACCCCTGTGAGAGACCGTAACTAAGGTTACTGAAGAGGTAGAGCTGCAGTTTGGAGCCTTGCTTTGAGAGAGAATTACATTCTACGTATTGCCTCACTTATCTCTTGCCATTCTTCTTGGTCTTCCCTGGTTAAGTGCACACGAACCGATCCTTGATTGGCGGTCCGGAGACATTCTGCACTGGGGTCAGGACTGCCAGGATCGTTGTCTATCATCCGTTCATCCTGTCGGAGTTTCTCGACCTGCTTTTGTTCCAGTCTGATTACCAGCCGCCTATTGGTCCTTCGCCGATGTCTTTTGCAAGAAGGAGGCAGAGACCTTTCCCCCACATTGTGCCTATGACAGGTAGAATATACCCTCTCTCTCCAGCCGAAACCCGGGCTATGTCGGATTATATCCAGGAAAATTTAGTCAAAGGCTTTATCCAGAAGTCTACTTCTCCTGCTGGTGCCGGATTCTTTTTGTTAAAAAGAAAGATGGCTCCCTTCGCCCCTGCATCTATTATAGAGATCTTAATGACATTAACATCAAGAATAAGTACCCTCTGCTGCTCATCTCTGAGCATTTTGATCAACTACAGGGAGCCTGGATCTTCACTAAGCTCGATCTTAACGTGGCTTACCAATCTGGTCCGGATTCGTGTCGGGGACGAGTGGAAGACCGCATTTAATACACGGGACGGCCGTTACGAGTACCTGGTCATGCCCTTCAGCCTCTGCAACGCTCCTGCAGTTTTTCAGGAGTTGTTTAATGACATCTTCCTGGTAGGGATGAGCGAGTAGTGAAATATTCGGACTCACTATACTCGTACCGAGTATATCGTAATACTCGGGTATTCTGTACCAGTAGCGAGTCCAATGTTAGTCAATGGAAAATGCGAGTAATTGTCTGCTGGACCCTACAAAGCGGTCTGGGGGTGAGGAAAAGGCTAAAAAATGTGTAAATGTTAAAAAAATGTATGCTGCAAACAAATGTATATAACATGGTGGCACCTGGTCAGGGGCTGCACGAGTGGTTTTACACCACTGTTTCACTAGAATGTACAAACGCTATTTGAAGTCCTGTCATTTTTTGCTGGCAGAGCGGGACTCGTATGCCACTTACGCAGTGCCAGTGATATATCAGAAGTGCCGTAAGAGCAAGTGATGATGGAGGCGATCTTCTGACAGATAAGTGTGTAAGTGGTGTAAGGAGAGAGATCTGCCCTAGGGGCTGTGTGATGGTTAATGCAGGAAGAAGACAGCCATTATCATCACAAGGAATTCACAATTATAAAGCTTTGACTATCGTCCTTGTTGTTCCACTACCGCCCACTGCCCAATGTGTAGGCATAGACATAGTGTCTTCAAAACATTAGCCCTAGGGGCTGTATCATGGTTGACGCAGGAAGGAGGCCTCAAGAGCCAGACAATTATGAAAGTAGACTACTAGCACGGTAGTTCCAATGCCCAATGTGCACGCATAGACATAGTGAGCGGTGATCAGGCTATTATCAGTGTAACCATCCCTATGCTGAAAAAATCACTGCATAATCTAAAAATTGAATCTTTGAGTGCCCAGCAGCTGGGTATGGAGCAAGATTTCACAATGGGTGATCCTAACCATCCCAGCCAATATCATCAAGCAAGATTGGGGGATGAAGATGATGATGAAGACGAGGAGGGAGAGAACTTCTTTTTCAGTGGCTTCAGTGTCTTGGCTGAGTCTCAGTGTGACGGGCATGTTTAAGCTGGTATTCAGCAAGTGCCCTCTGCTGCTCACTTATCCTTGCCAACATATGATATGTTGAGTTCCACCGTGTTGGCAGGTCGCAAATGAGTCGTTGGTTTGGCAAATTAAAATGCTTTTGAAGCGCTGTAAGACCGGCAACAGCGGTTGATGAATGATGGAAATGGGCACAAATGTGGTGCACCTTTTCAAGCAGGTACAGCTAGTCAGGGTATGTTTTTATAAATTTCTGCACCACTAGGTTCAGCACGTGAGCCATGCATGGCACATGTACCAGCTTCCTGAGCTTTAAAGCCGCCACCAGGTTACACCTATTATCGCAGACAACCAGACCGGGTTGGAGTTGCAGTGGGGAGAGCCACTGATCGGTCTGGCTGCAGTGTGTGGTGTTTCACCTAAGCAGATCAACTTCAGCAGAGCGTGTTGCCGCTTTGCCGACACTGCTGCACAGCTCCCAACTTTGGACTGATGTGGAGGGTAATTCAGCAAAGAATGATGAGGTGGAGAAGGAGGAGGAAGAGGGGAGATGTATATGATGATGGCGGAAACCCTGATTGAGGTTCTGCCCGCTATTCATGGCGTGAGTAGGATATGTGATGATCCAGTTTCAGACTTTGTCCCACCATCCACCAGGTTGAGCCAGTGTGCCGTGACAGATGTATCGTCCCTGGCCACAAGTACATGTCCACATGTCTGTTGTAAGGTGGACCTTCCCAGTTACGACATTGGTGAGAGCATGCTTTAGATTGTATAAGACGTGCTGGTGTAACGCAGAGATGGCACACCGGGAAAAATAGTGCCAGCTGGGAACCGAGTATCGTGGGGCAGCCACAGCCAACAGATCACGGAAAGATTGTGTCCCCATAAGCTTAAACGGCAACATCTCCACGGCTAGCAACTTGGCAATGTGCGCGTTCAGTATTTGTGCTTGTAGGTGCGTGGCTTGGTATTTATGCCTCCTTTCATACATCTGGGGCACGTACAACTGGACGCTTGACTGGGACAAACAAGTGGATGAGCTTGTTGTGTCCTGTGTCTGTGCAACCGCAGCTTGTGAGCAAGAGGTAGGATGATCACCTGCTTCCTGCCCAGCAGATTGGGAAGGACGGATCACGGGCGACATGGCAGTGGTTTGACCCGCAGACAACGATTTGGTACCCTGTTGTTCCACCCACCGACTAGGGTGCTTGGCTGCCATGTGTTTCTGTGTTTCCGCATACTGGTGGTGCTTTGGTTGCCTTTGCCCTGGCCTCTACTCAGCTTCGTATGGCAGATGCTACAGATGACAGGATTTAGTTCAGAAGGACTATCTTAAGAAAATTTCCAGACAGTGGCTGAACACACCCTTGCCTTGACTTGGGGCACAGAGGGGTTGCTCTTGGCAACAGTTGACACACTTCGCACTCTGCTCAAACCAGTAGCCCTTGGTGCCTTTGTTGGTGCTACGTATCCACCTTCTTCCTCTGTGCTGCTGTGCTGGCTATGCCAACGGTCCAGGTTGGATCGGTGGTCTCATCATCGACAACCTTGTGGTCCATGTCATCCTCCTTCCGTGTTGATATTGTCGACTGGACAGATGGCAACTGTGTGTCATCACCATCAGCCTCCACCTTTTCACCCGGTATATCATGTGGATTAAAGTGGCTTTCTTCTGGCTGTGGGGTTTCAAATATTTGACCATCATCAACAGACAAACCTCCTCACGTTCCTCTTCAATGTCACGCTGTGAGAGGCCAGAGGCCGCGAAAGCAAATGAACAAAACAGAGTGGCCAAGGTTGGGGTCAAATGTTTCCTGTGACTCCTGATCAGGTGATGAACTAGGAACAGGTTGAGAAGAGGATGACCCTGCGTTCTCTGTATGGACAGGAGACTGTTTTGTCATGGACGATTGGGTGCTGCTATAAAATTTCGTTGAGGTCTTATCAGCCATCAATGATAGTATCTGCTCTTGTTCTTCTGGCTTCCAGACCCGTTTACGATCCAGATCGGGAAATTTCACCAGGAACCTAGATGCATCAACCTTTTTCGGTCTCCCAGACTCTGTGTCTTGTTGGGAACCAATGACAACCCCACGTCCATGTCCATGTCCCTTTCCCTTCACAACAGCCCTTTTAGGAATTTTGGATTTTTTTGCCATAGTTGCAGATATTCAGATGCAGATATTGGGGAACAAGGAGCATTTAGCGCTTTGGGGAAGGTAGCACTACAGCCTAATACTGCTTTGTGTTTTACAAACAGCACCGCAATGGCACAAAAAAATTGCCTTGAGGTTTAAGGCGAGATTACGCACCCCAGTCACCACATAAGATAGTGGTGCTGCCACTAAAAAATTGCCCTGAATTTTAAAACGAGATTACGCACCCCAGCCACCACACAAGGCAGCGGTGCTGCCACTAAAAAATTGCCCTGAGGTTTAAGGCGAGATTACACAGCCCAGCCACCACACAAGACAGTGGTGCTGCCACAAAAAAATTGCCCTGAGGTTTAAGGCTAGATTAGGCACCCCAGCCACCACACAAGGCAGCCGTGCTGCCACTAAAAAATTGCCCTGAGGTTTAAGGCAAGATTACGCAGTCCAGCCACCACACAAGACAGTGGTGCTGCCACTAAAAAATTGCCCTGACGTTTAAAGCGAGATTACGCACCCCAGCCACCATACAAGGCAGTGGTGCTGCCACTAAAAAGTTGCCCTGAGGTTTAAGGCGAAATTACGCACGCCAGTCACCACACAAGACAGTGGTGCTGCCACAAAAAAATTACCCAGACTTTTAAAGTGAGATTACGTACCCCAGCCACCACACAAGGCAGCGGTGCTGCCACAAAAAAATTGCCCTGAGGTTTAAGGCGAGATTACGCAGCCCAGCCACCAAACAAGACAGTGGTGCTGCCACAAAAAAATTGCCCTGAGGTTTAAGGTGAGATTACGCAGCCCAGCCACCACACAAGACAGTGGTGCTGCCACAGAAAAATTGCCCTGACATTTAAGGCGAGATTACGCACCCCCGTCAACACACAAGACAGCGGTGCTGGCTGCGGGTCAGTTGTGCAGTACAGTGCGTCCTATTCGCTGTGAACAGAGCACCGCAACAGCACAAAAAAATTGCCCTGCAGGGGTAAATGTGACCCCAAAAATAGCTGGGAAAACTGTCACTACTCAGTCCCTGATCTTATACTTTCAGCTCTGAAAAGAGCTTTTGGGTTTTACAGGGAATTTCTGGATGATTTAAACAAACAAACACAACTCTCCCTAGCAGCTGCTCACACTCTCCCTACACTAGCTGTGTTCTGCATGCAATGTGCAGAAAATGGCGGCAGCAGGGATAATATAGAGCCTAGGAGTCATAGGCTATGAATCATGTATGACGCTGGGCGACCAGCCAATCATAGTAATGCCACAACCAAGAAGGCTGCATCATTACTGTGATTGGCAAATGCTGGGCGGCAGATCCAAATATTGCGAGGCGAGAAGTGAAGTATGCGCTATGTTTCAAGTACCGCGAGTACTTCATTACTCGCCGAGTACCGAATACCCGCGATTATACTCGCTCATCCCTACTTCCTGGACCTCTTATATTCTTGTGTTATGGTTTACTTGGACGACATCTTGGTTTTTTCTCCGGATCTTCTACTCACAGAAGGATCATCTACTCACAGAAGGAATGTTCACCAGGTATTGCTACATCTACGGGATAATCAGCTCTACGCCAAATTCAAGAAGTGCATCTTTGAACAGACCTCGCTTCCTTTTTTGGGATATATTATCTCTGATTCTGGTCTCATGATGGATTTAGAGAAGGTGTCCGCCATCCTCAACTGGCCACGACCTCAGCAAATTAAAGCCATACAACATTTCCGTGGCTTTGCTAATTTCTACTGACAATTTATCCCTCATTTCTTTTCTTTATGTCAGCCAATCTCGTCCCTCATCCGTAAAGGGTCCAATTCCAAGGTCTGATCTTCAGCAGCGGAGAGTGCCTTTGTAACCTTAAAACAGGTATTTGCAAAAGCTCCAGTATTAAATCATCCTGAGGCCAGTAAGCCATTCATTCTCTAGGTGGACACTTCATCCACGGAAGCAGGTGCTGTACTCTCTCAGAAGTCTCCTTCTGGTCGTTTAGTTCCCTGTGTTTTTTTCTCCTGAGGATTCTCTACCTCTGAACGCAACTATTCCATCGGGGACAGGGAGTTATTGGCCATTAAGTTGGCATTGGAGGAATGGAGGTTTCTCCTGGAGGGAGCTGTACATCCTTTTGTCATCTACACTGACCACGAAAATTTATTGTACATTCAGTCCGCTTAAGGGCTTAATCCTCGACAAGCCAGGTGGTCCTTGTTTTTTGCTCAGTTTGACTTCAAACTCTGCTTTCGGTCAGGCATTAAGAATGCCAAAGCAGATGCATTGTTTAGATCCTTCCTGTCGGAGGATACTGAGGAAGAACCCTCTCATATTGTCAAACCCACCATAGTTATCACTGTATCTCCGATCAGACTTTCTTACCCTCCACCGGGTAAGACATTTGTGGCAGAGACCGACAGAATAAGGGTTCTCCGCTGGGGTCACTCCTCTAAATTATCCGGCCATGCGGGTGTCAGGAAGACTATGGCCCACCATTTTTCTAAAATGGCACACTTTGTTCCTTTATCCGGCCTGACTTTGGCCCCTGAATTGGCGAAAATCTTCATTAGCCATATCTTCAAGTATCATGGCTTCCCTCTACACATAGTATCCGATAGATGTGTGCAATTTACGTCCCGCTTCTGGAGAGCTCTGTGCAAACTCATGAAAGTGACCCTGGATTTTTCACCCCCAAACTAACAGCCAGGTGGAACGAGTCAACGAGGTCCTGACTTCTTATCTTCGGCACTTCTGTAATGTTCATCAGGATGATTGGGTTAGTCTTGTTCCCTGGGCGGAGTTCGCATATTACAATCATTCCAGTGAATCCTCTGCCAAGTCTACATTCTTCATTGTTTCGGGTCAACATACCAACATGCTTCTCCCGGCATCCTTGTTCTCGGGTGTGCCAGCGGTCGATGCCATGTTGATTAGTGATGGGCGAGCACTAAAATACTCGAGTGCTCGTTGCTCTGATCGAGCAAATTGGAATGCTCAAGTACTCGGACGGAACAACGAGCCCAATATAAGTCTAAAATTAAGGTCTAAAAGTGTCTGAAAATTATGGAAACACTGCTCAAATGACACGGGGACATCATGGGGATCGCCCCTGGAAGCATTCCTGACTCCTAGTTCCCAGCTTTAAACAATGTTGTCAGAGTTTCATGCCACTTTTACTGATGCACCAAAAAACATACCAAAACGAAACCAAAACGGATTTTGCAGGGAAATATGTTAAGGTACATCCTTTCCAGGTTAATGACTTATATATAAGGCAACATAATTAACCCCAGACCAAAATGTTCCTCCACCACTTGGACTATGTTCAGACACAGTGTTTTTGAAGCGTTTTTCAACTTTAACATTGCTTTCAACCAAAACAACTGCATTGGCTGGGAAATGTCATTGTAACATTTACCAACCCTAGCTGGCCATGTGGTGTGTGACACATAAGCAGACATATCTTGTTTCATTTATGAATGAGGAACTCAAAGTCACAGAGCCTATTTTTACAGGGGCACCAGGCAGCATTAATCTGCTTCAAGAGCCATTATTAAACAGTGGGTCTCCTGAACTGTTATAGCCTAAGCACTGAGTGGATGGGCTGCCAAGAATTACAATGCACCCCAATACCCCTTTCACGAGATGTCCAGGATAGTGTCCATAAAAAATGTTGCATTGAATGCAAGGCCTGCCCTGCTACCAAGTCATCTGCACCCCAATAAGCCTTTGAACCCACATACTGAATGGGTACAGGGAAATCCACTTCACATTATTCATTTTGTACTCCCATTCCCTTTTCTTATGCATTGACTGCAAGGGCTGCCCTGCTACCAAGTCATATGCACCCCAACAAGCCTTTGAACCCACATACTGGAAGGGCCCAGGAAAATTCCCTTCACATTATTCATTTTGAACTCCTATTCTGTTTTCTTATGAATTGACTGGAAAGCCTGCCCTATTAACAAGTCATATGCACCCCAATAAACCCAAGAACCCAGGTTCTGGATGGGCCCAGGAAAATCCCCTTCACATTATTAATTTTTTCCTCTCATTCTGTTTTTTTTTTGCATTGACTGCAAGGCCTGCCCTGCTACCAAGTCATATGCACCCCAATAAGCCTTTAAACCACATACTGGATGGGCCAAGGAAAATCCAATTCACATTATTCATTTTGTACTCCCATTCTGTTTTCTTATGCATTGACTGCAAGGCCTGCCCTGCTACTAAGTCATATGCACCCCAATAAGCCCAATTCCCCCTTGGAAGAAACATGAAGGAGGGCTCCTTAACAAAAAATGTCCCATTAAAAAGGAGCCGGTCTCCTAGTCTTGTAATGCCCATACCCAAAGTGTATGGGCTGGCCAACATTTTCCCCTGTGGAGTACACCTC
>VIAB01003928.1:90365-102616 GCA_009801035.1 Oophaga pumilio
CGACGTCACTGTCTGGCAGCAGGCAGGGACACGGGCGCTACATATATTACCATATTTTACCAAGATTTGAGTACTGAATTAAGTATTGAAAATATTTAAAGATGTTTAACACTTTTAAAATATGTTTCCTGTCTTGTAAAATAATAAAAAGGATAGTACTCTCACCTTTCCCGGATCCAGCACATGCTCTGTGTGGCTACTCCGGTTTCAGTGTTTTGGCTGCAGCAATGATGTCTTGTTGGTGGCAGTCAATTACGGAGCTCAATGGCTCAGCTACATATGTAATGTGAGCTGTTTACATGACATCACATCACTGCCACCAAAATACCGAGATTGGCGCATCAACGGGTAAGTACTGTTTAATTTTGCTATGTTATATGACAAGAAACATTTGGGTTGCCCTTTTTCAAAAGTATAAAACTCCTTTAATATTTTGTGATTCTGTCAGTAAATAACAGTAAGTGCCATATATGGGTAGGAATTTTTTTTTGTTGTTGATTGATTAACATTGATTTACACAATTTCAAAAAGTAAAATATTATTTTGTTATGAGATTACTGTTCAATGAAATCATAATCTAATCTTTGGCTTTCTATGTGAAGTTTTTAACATTATACTCAACTGTAGAGATGAGAGACTTTATTCGAGTGGGATAGAATTCTATTCTAATTTTACAAAAAAATCTATATTTTTCAAAATGGATTTTTGTACATGAATTCAGCAAAATAGCAGCTGACTGGCCGCAAAGGGCCTTCAGAAGGCTAAATATATAACATTTTATATCCGTTGAGCTGCATTCTTTCCAAGAATAAAATGGCTAAAATCCTGTACCTCTTCATGCTATGTCGGTACTTTTGGCTCTGTTGAGGTTCTCCTGACATCACAATGTGCGCTGTGACCTTATGTGCACCAGCACAAAATCATTCTTGCCCTTATCCGAGTCTTAATTCCCAGCCTAGCAAGAAGAGGACTTTCAGTGCTTGCAGTGGTGATAATAAGATACAGCAAAGACAAGATGGATGATGGTGAGGAGCAGAGGGTCTAGAGAGATGAGCGTTGAAGTGAGTATTTTTCATTATTTTTTACATATGACAATTATTATGATACAGGGGCTTAAGAAACTGGAGAGACCACAGAGGATAATAAGAGCCATTAAATTAGCAGAGAATAACTTATCTGTGAATTAAATTTTCCTGGAAAATCCAAGCAATCTAGCGAATTTTAATTTTGCCAAATGCATTGATCTGTCAAACTGTTAAGGAATTTGGTAAAATCCATACTCTTCTGGACTCTTTGGAAAGATCTGCTACCCTTAAAAATTACACAGATAAAAAATACTAAATACCCAATAAATAAATCAGATGTACTATATGGTTTATCTAGAATCTTTGGAAAGATGTTATGTTAGGTAGCTGAGGAGGACAGGAACAACAGCCGGGCAGCCGAACACCTGAGATGTTGGTAACTAATGGGTTGCAGATTCCTAAACTAGCCACACAACTAGAGGTAGCCGTGGAGCGTTCCTACGTTGATCCTAGACACCTCGTCACAGCCTGAGAGATAACTACACCTAAAGGCAGAAAGATGAAAGCTATCTGCCCCGGAGCAGATCCCCAAAGAAAATAGGAAGACAAGAAGAAAGCACGGACACAGACAGAAAATAGAATGAGCAAACACTGGGGCCACAAGCAGACTAAATAGGATGGGACAGGAGAGATTACTTTCTGCAACCCAGAAAACCCTACAAAAATCCAACAATTCTGATTACAAAAAATACTGAGATCACACGATCTCGCCACCCACTAAATCAGATCTCAGTGTGAACAAAACCAAGCCGCAGCTGCTGAAAAAGCAGGAAAACGCAAATGAAAAAACAACAGTGGCTACAGACAAACTGTGAGGAGCACAGGCCCCAGGAGGGGACCCGGCTGTCCTCCACAAATGTGCAGAAAACTATGCAAATAGCAAGCACAAAAAGAAAAGCAGAAAATATCTTATCTGAAAGCAGCAGACACAGGCAAGACACCAGCAAACTTCCAAATGAACCAGGAACCACAATTGAGACAAGAACAATTGATCACCGGTGACCATCATGGGAGGGAACCACCTTTATATCAGTCCAGTCAGTGATCCCAGATTGCCATTCCTCGCTGGAAGATTCAGTACTGTCTGTAACCACCAAAGGGAGCCTCTGCTCATTCACAACAGAAAGATCCATGATGATTCCTATGAGCACAGTAATGGCCACCATTGGTGCCTACCGCTACAACCCAACAGAGAAAGACTTCCTGCAAGAGAATTATTTACACAGGCAAATCCAATAACATAATTTGTGAAAGTCTTCTTAACAGTTTAAATGGATTAAGAAGTTTAAAGTACAATTTTCATACTTACATGAGTATTTACCCGAGCACCTCGCAAGTATGAAAGCAGATCCCCACCATCCATTAATTCCAGTATAATGTATTGAGGTTCATTATGAAGGCAGACACCAAGCAGCTTTAGGATATTAGGATGGTGAAATTGGCTATGTAAAAAAGTATTAAAATGTAAGAGAAATATGAATAGTATAAAAAATATCCACTACATAAAGATTGCAACCAAAACTATGACCCAGGTGGAAAAACATTTTTGATCCTCCTTGTTCATCCACAATTTTGCTTCCTGCTTCCCAGTAGATTCCGCTTGGACGGAACTGTTATAGCTGCAATCGATCAGCAGCCGGCAATTAGTAGCAAATGACATTTTTTGTCAGGAGACCGGCGAGTAACATAGAACTAAGAGTAAGTAGAGGACTGGAACCAGTCTGAGAGGAAGGTACAATTTTTTTTAAATTTATGCAGCACCCTGAGGCCATTAATAGAGGTTTGCTCAATAATATACAACCCCTTTAATGTATTTATGACAGTTTTTGGTTTTAATTAACTGAGAAAAGATATTGATGAATACTACATATATGATATTTCCATCACATGTTATGTGTATGAAGCCCCTGCTCTACTTTTTTTAACTTACTGTAATCGTCTGTGTCAATAAAAGTGGATGGTCCTCAGAGGAGTACTTTTACTTTACTATTAATTTGTTCATATATCATATTAAATTATGATATGTTTTATGTAAGATTACATTTTATACCTCATCAAATGTGCTTCCTTTAGAAATTCCACTTTTTCTTCGTCTGTTGCATCACTTTTCAGAGTCTGTTCAACATAAATGATTAAATACATCCACATCAAACAAAATGATAGAAATGAAAAGAAAAATGTTTATTGCATAATGTAGATAGCCAAGTGGCTCGTATATGGTCCACAATAAAGAAAGATGATCACTCAGTTTATTTATTGGGAATGTTACCCAATTTATTTGTTAGCTATGGCTCTGAGATCTACAGTATATGTTGTTTGTAGATTTGGGGTTTTGTTATGCTGTCACAAATCAACAAATTACAAAAATTTTAAATGATTGTTCTCCATTGACTGAGCAATTATGAACCTTAGCCCATAGTATAAAGTTAAAAAGGTTTCTAATTTCATTTTTACATCATTCTAATCCCATGCTTCCGTGTTCTAGTTATACAAGTCTGTGAAATACCTGTCCTATATCTACATTTTTTAGATAATTTAAACTTTTACTTAGACATTTTCTTAAAATTTGTGTGGAATAGCTGTTCACACCTGACTGGTACACTGAAACAAAAAACTTTGAAGATTTTGATTAAAGGGATTGTCCCCTGTTCAGAGGACACCTCTGGTGCTGGTGCCATTCCATCAATGTTGGCACTAGCTCTCCCGGGGATTATGTTACATTGTTATATCATGCGTTGCCTGAGGCCAATCAGTGCTGGCTTCACTCTTCATTCTGAAAGGTGTAATTAATATCTGGAGGAAGTGAGAGCTGCGGCTGTTCTCTCAGCTGCGGCTGTTCTGGATGTCTTTATTTGAAGGAGGTGAGTATGAACCCAGCACTGATTGGTTGTTATGTTACACAAGCCCCAGAAGAACCAAAGGCAACACCACTGGAAAGATGCCCATATTGGAGGTCAGTCTATTATTTTACAGGGGCGGAAACATTGGGATTGAGAAGGAGTTGTCCGTGTAGTCACTAGTAGTGGATAACACCTTTAAGTTGTGAAAACCTACAACTGATCTCTGAAATTAACGTTACCTTCACAGCAACTTTCTGACTTCCAGTTCCAGGACCAAGTATATCCTTAGCGATGCCTTGATATACTTCTCCAAATGCTCCACTTCCCAAGAAAACACATAGTTCTAAATTCACTCGAGGGAAGCTGGGCAAGTTTTCCATTTCATTTTTTGTTGGCAAAGTACTGTGAAAAAAAAAGTTGGTGGTAGGGAAGGTTAAACTTGACGGAACTAGGTCTTTTTTATCCTATGTAAATATGTAACTTTGTTATACAGTTGACAATTCGCACTTTGATTCATACAATACTTGCCCTGGTCTTTGTTAATAGGTTGCAGTGGTGACATCTCGACTACAGTGCATATGATCTCTGCAGCCAACCACTAGACCTAGCAGCTCGTACTCTCTACATCAGCATCACTGCTGAGTGCATTGATTATTTGCAGTGGTCACGTGCATTTTAATCATAATGTCACTGCTGCAGCCTGTCAACAAAGAATAGGACAGTGGTGGAAAGGGATTGATGAACATCTGGAGAGTAAGTAACAACTCAGTTTATTATTTTGCAAGTCTAAATGTCTATTTTGGACAACCTTTTAAACATCAATCTTCACTGTTTTTATCTATTCCTATTATATTTCTCTCAACCTCTTGGTACATAGCCACACTACAGTATTCTCTGGAAATGAAGGTGAGCGCTGCCTCTTGTAGTTAAATATAGGCCACACATAGCGGCTGATATGCAAATACTCTGCAGCAGAAAAAAAAGCCAAAACCATCGTGCATAAGGTAAGAATGTAACGTTATGTAACTATTTTATGTACTTATCAATATAATTAGTTAATTTCTTATATACAGCTCATTGGGTTCTTTTAATCAAGAAAATACCCTTATTCCTAAACTTGATAAGCATAGGATCACAAAAAAAAAACAAATAAATGAAATAACAAATGCCAGATGTTTTTTACCTTATAGCATAGCATGCATTAGCTAAACCAACAGCATTTGACAAGCCACGCAGCTTGGAGAGCTCTTTATCTTCATGTCTGATATCTGTGATTTCCATATTGTGGTTATGAATAATCTGTTTTTCCTTTAATCTCTTATAAATAACTAAGAAAGAAGCAAAATAGATTAAAACTCCACAATATGAATTTCATGGGTAGAGTAAAGTTACATTTGATACTTACAGTGCTCATACTTACCAAAAGCAGTCAACAGGAGAAGCACAACGAGTACACCCAAGATAGAACCTACAATAATCCCCACTTCATCAAAAGAACTGGCCTCTGAAAACAAGATTGGAAATTATTTAATAACCAGGAGTTTATCAGTAACACGAAGAACATATGAACAAGCAAGCAAACTTGTATCATGTCACTGATGTGTTATGTTGTGGGGTATGATGTGCAAAAATGAGTAGAGTGGTTTGATAAAGTAGGAACATTTCTGTGCACTGTTACATAACCACATTTTATAGATTTTCTCCAGATTCCAGTTTTCCGTATTTCTCATTATGGTGATACATATTTGAATTAGAATCTCAATAGGTAGAGATTATTTTTAGATATCTATTTTTGTATCCATTTTTGCTAGTATATATTTCATTGCCCATATATTTGGGGATTTGGTTCAATCACTTCATCATCTGCATGAGATTTTAACCACTCATGACTCCATGAAAAAAGACAATATTGACAATGTGTCAATAAGTGTAATTTGGTGGAGATTTCCTCATTATAAGGCCACCTTCACATGTTCAGTATTTGGTTGGTATTTTACATCACAATTTGTAAGCCTAAACCAGGAGTGGATGATAATTACAGAAGTGGTGACGAGTTTCTATTATACTTTTCCTCTGATTGATCCATTCCTGATTTTGGTTTAGAAAGACTGATTTAAAATACTGAACAAATACTGAACATGTGAACGTGGCCTAAAGAAACAATCTGAACTAAAATGGAGACTGAAATAGAATTTGTCATCAGATCACGCACAATTGTGCTCCATTTATTCTCTTCAAGTCCTCCAGAGATAGCAAAGCACAGCATTCAGCTAATCTACAGCACTTCTATTAAGAAAGAATGGAATGAAGGTGTGTATGAATGATTACAGCTCCATTCAAAGTCACAATTCTCAGGATCGGTGTTGGGCCAGCGGATGACCCCCAACAATCAAGAAGTTAATAGCTCTAAGTTAAATAATTTCTGTGATAGGAAATATGCAGCAGAAATGAATGAGCATACAGTGGGTACGAAAAATATTCAGACCCCCTTTAAGTTTTTCACTTTGTTTCATTGCATCCATTTAGTAAATTCAAAAAAGAACCATCTCAAGGAGGATCACAAGGAAATGGACAGCATGTGACTTAAATATGAGTGTCTGAGCAAAGGGTCTGAATACTTATGACCATGTGATATTTCAGTTTTTCCTTTTTAATAAATTTGCAAAAATTTCTACATTTGTTTTTTTTCAGTCAAGATGGGGTGCAGAATGTACATTAATGAGAAAAAAAATGAACTTTTTTGCATTTACCAAATGGCTACAATGAAACAGAGTGAAAAAATTTAAAGGGTCTGAATACTTACCGAACCCACTGTAAATATATTAAACTAAATGTCTGCTTTGTACCTTACCTGAGTAAAGGTAAAATTAGAGAACAAAGTAATAATATAAGGAATTGCAGCTAAAAATGGCCATATATAAATAGATCAGAAGTTACAGCAACTTACAAAATGACTAATTATGATTATTTTTCTATTTACTGTCATGATGAGCATTTTTTATCAAAAAGCAAAATCAGGAAATACAGCCATTAATTGTTACTTTTGAATTAGCTTCTCGGCAGCTGACGATTAACTGTACTGTACTGTACTAAAGTAATGCAGCTGATAAATCAAATTATCTGAGAATGAAGCTGGCCTATTGCTATAGATGGCCATACACTGTGCAATGCCAGCACTTTCCTATAAAGTAGATATAGTTATTTTTTTCCTTCTTCACATCAATAAATAAAGATTAGCTCACAGTATCCCCTTAATATAAGTGAATGCACCCTTGGCCTCAGTAGCCAATAAGCCTTGTAACAAAGACTGTCTTTTATAGATAAGAAGATTAGTTTGATGTATCATTATTTGGTGGCTGATTTGTAATAACTTTGGTCCGTCCATGATTAACCAAGCTGACTTTTCTATCCTTGGACTTTTATCACATGACTAGAAGAATTTAATTTTTTTGGTGTGTATACATGGATAAATACTGCGCTATCACAGAATTTTAACATTGGCATTGGTGTCTCTCCTTAAAGAAGCCCTCCCATAAAGTTTTGTACTCATTAAATGTGTGCATGTGCATGTAACATATTGTTAGTGTATTAATATACTCACCTACAGCTGCTATCTCCGGTGTCCAGTGCTGGTCTACTACTTCTCAGTGACAGAGCATGGCACTGAAGATGTGCAAATACCCTGAAACACGTGTTAGGGATTTATTGGTTTATATTTAAAATCATACAGATGTATGTTTATGCCTGAAAAAGATTCCTGAGTTTGGAATGGAAACGAGTTGTAGATTTCTGCCAATAAAACGTCAAGTTTTATGTATTCACTTTCCTCATGATGGTTTAATCCTCCAAACGAACATTACACTCAGGCGCCCATTGCAGTTGGTGTTGTTTGCACCTACTTATCAGTTCTCCACCCTAACCTTCCAATTTGACTTTGATTCAGTCCACAGTACTGACGAGTGGACATGGAAATATATACCGGTCAGTAGAATTTTGTTAAGTAAACTACAGGCATTATCAGGTTGGCGTTGTTACACTTATGAAAATGATGCCTGGGGTGAAGAAATCTGTCGTGTGGTTCTTGTGTAATCAGTATTAGAAGTTTTCAGTTAATGAGATGCTTGTGCTCTGGTGTAGGACTATAGGAAGAGTCTTATCTTTGTGCTCTCGGTAAAAGAAACTAAGAAGAGACCTGCCCGCCCCGAAGCATAACTGATTGGCCCCCTGAGGAAGCTAACGCAAAACGCGCATTGGAGCTTGACCAGCGCATACAGGCGACTCCTACACTTTATGGGTGAGCAATAATGCATTCAATTGTATGGCTACTATCTGTTCCCTTAGCAGTATCTGACCAGGGTATGGTGCTGTAATACGGCAACACATGCATCTACTTTCATCACAATAAATTAATCTTTTTCGTATTTAGATGCCTTCGATTTTACATCTGATAAATTTACAGTGTTTCTGACGGCTTTCCCCATGGTAATCAGCTAACTGCAATCCACTGTGATTTATATTGGACTGTTGCGGCAAGTAAAGATATGCATGCATTCTCTGTACTAGTGTTAAGTGCCTGTTTGTGCTGTTACATACTTTGTGTCTTTATCAAAGTAATCTTTACGCGATAATGACAATTTTTATATATGTTTAAAAATGTACAGTACAGACCAAAAGTTTGGACACACCAACTGTTAAGAGGAGACTTTGTGCAGCAGGCCTTCATGGTAAAATAGCTGCTAGGAAACCACTGCTAAGGACAGGCAACAAGCAGAAGAGACTTGTTTGGGCTAAAGAACACAAGGAATGGACATTAGACCAGTGGAAATCTGTGCTTTGGTCTGATGAGTCCAAATTTGAGATCTTTCGTTCCAACCACCGTGTCTTTGTGCGACGCAGAAAAGGTGAACGGATGGACTCTACATGCCTGGTTCCCACCGTGAAGCATGGAGGAGGTGGTGTGATGGTGTGGGGGTGCTTTGCTCGTGACACTGTTGGGGATTTATTCAAAATTGAAGGCATACTGAACCAGCATGGCTACCACAGCATCTTGCAGGGGCATACTATTCCATCCGGTTTGCGTTTAGTTGAACCATCATTTATTTTTCAACAGGACAATGACCCCAAACACACCTCCAAGCTGTGTAAGGGCTATTTGACGAAGAAGGAGAGTGATGGGTGCTACTCCAGATGACCTGGCCTCCACAGTCACCAGAACTGAACCCAATCGAGATGGTTTTGGGTGAGCTGGTCCGCAGAGTGAAGGCAAAAGGGCCAACAAGTGCTAAGCATCTCTGGGAACTCCTTCAAGATTGTTGGAAGACCATTTCCGGTGACTACCTCTTGAAGCTCATCAAGAGAATGCCAAGAGTGTGCAAAGCAGTCATCAAAGCAAAAGGTGGCTATTTTGAAGAACCTAGAATATAAGACATAATTTCAGTTGTTACACACTTTTTTGTTAAGTCTATAATTTCACATGTGTTAATTCATAGTTTTGATGCCTTCAGTGTGAATGTACAATTTTCATAGTCATGAAAATACAGAAAAATCTTTAAATGAGAAGGTGAGTCCAAATTTTTGGTCTGTACTGTATATTTTTTATAAAAAGCAAGTCTTATACTTTTTTGGGTGTACATAAGCTCCAGTTTGTTCTCTGACATTGTCCCCAAATCTATTATGGTGTTGTACCCACAGTGAAACTCCAATAGGTGAGAGGATATCCTCTACATTAATTTATTCTTATCACTTGCAATATCACACTAGGGAGCATCAGTCCCTCTCTTTTCACTTTCTAAACTCAGAACTTTTCATCTACACAATACTTGTCTTTGAGATACACTTCCAAATTCTGATAAAACCTACCAACTGCACACACCATTGATTTAATGGACTCTTGCCACACTTGCCCTATTTTAGGAGGGTATCACCTACACTGGCGGTGGAGGAATAAAGCAGTTCAAATGAATAGTAGATGTTCTTTGTTTACGCTTTTATTTATGGTAATCCATACAATATCCTTGGTAAATATTTTACTCCACTGGACACGGTGCATGTGCTTCATGTGTCTGCAGTGTTTGGTGTTACCTATCTGTAAGCCAAGATATATATGGGAAACTTTCATACTTGGCCATGATAACCTCTTAAATAAATTCTATCATATCTGCAACTCCAGTCAATCCAATATGCATCTGTAATACTCTCTGATCTTTATTTTAACCCCTTTAACCCAAAGGGTGGTTTGCATGTTAATGACCAGGCCAATTTTTAAAATTCTGACTACTGTCCCTTTATGAAGTAATAACTCTGGAACGCTTCCATGGATCCCGGTGATTCTGACATATTGTACTTCATGATAGTGGTAAAATTTCTATGATACGACTTGCATCTATTTGTGAAAAAAATGGAAATTTGGTGAAAATTTTGAAAATTTGGCAATTTTCCAAATTTGAATTTTCATGACCTTAACCCCTCTCTGCCATCAGACGTACTATCCCGTCCATGAAACCCGTGACAATCTGCCAATGGACGGGATAGTACGCCATAGGCGATCGCAGCCGGGTGTCAGCTGTTTATCACAGCTGACACCCGGCCGCGCTCCCCCCGTGAGCGCGGCCGATCGCCTATGACGTATTATTCCGTTCATAGGAATTAAGTCCTAGGTCACATGGACGGAATAGTACATCAGATCGCAGAGAGGGGTTAAACTGTTATATTTTTTAATGAACTACCCTTACTTCAGACAACAAGTCCAATTTTTCTATCAGCCAGTTTTGATCATAGAATAAAACCCGTTGCATTTTATTTCAGTCTAACTTTTATACAATCCATTTACTTACAGAGAGACAACAAAGAGAACACTCTACTATACTGTACACTCACATGAAATATATTTGAAAATAACCAGAATTTTCTAGGATGATAAATGTGTTAAAATAAACATTTTTCTAAAGCTGGGTAGAGAAGCTATTTGTGGAAAATAGGTTTTATATATAAAAAACCTTTTTTGTACACCTGTTTGACTTCTCGTAATGGCAACGTTAGCTGATGTATCAAATTATGCATCAAGGCTGCTGGCTGCAACCGTGATGTGAAAGATGGAAGCATAGTCATGGCTGTAGTATTGACATAGACCTATGGAGCGACGGATCTGGGATTAAATAAGTAAATATTGTGTATTTTATTTATTAATTTTAAAATGTTGTTTGCTTTCAGCACATTTTAAAATTAAATTCTGAACAACTTTAATTTGTTCAATTTCAGATTTATTTTAGGGCTTTGTCCTGGTTGGCCCCATAGCAGTCTTGTAATGGGGTACAGTTTTAGAAAAGAGAAGATGATTATTTTAGTTGTTTCTCTAAGCCCTGTGTTTGTTCTTCACTTTATTGGCATCCCATAGATCTGTCCATGTATCACAATCTGTTATGCATGGACTAGCTGTAGGTCTCCTGAGCCTCATTAGGAGTCAAGTTCAAGTCAGGAGACCAATCAATGGCAATGGCCAGTCTGTGCATTGCAGGGTGTACTTGGACTGTGACACATGGATGTGTGGATACATCCTAAGTTTCTCCATTTTCACTGTCCACCATCAATAATCAATATTACCTGTGGCTCGTCGCTGAGTGAAAACGCCCCTTTCCCAATTACAGAGCTCCATTGCAGCTGCTACATCAGCTACAGATACTAAAAAAATTAAATAAAGCTTATGACAAACTTGTTATTACCTTTATATAGCAGAATATCTTCACTAATGTCACTGTAATTTCCGAGACCTATTAAGTTAGCAGCTGCTGCTCTGAACTGAAACGTTCCATCCAAAGCGGTAGATTTCCATACACAAATGTCACTGCATGATCCACTGTAAACCAGTTTCCACACGTCTAACTCTTTATTGTCCATTACTTTCCTGTAGATAAAAGAATTTATTAGTAGTCCTGAACATATACTGGTGAAGTATTCTTGAAAGAGATGGAGTCGAGATAGTGCTTCCTAGTACCCTTCAGTTTTGTATATGCATCTATTTCTATGTGCATGCATTAGTTCATAGAATGTAATTCTTTTTACAGATAAATGCTTTTTCTTTTTTATTAAAGCCTACATTAAATAAGCGTCATTGTGGATTCATATATTTGTATCTCTCTGGTGTTGCATTGCAAAATGCTTTGCATACAATACAAAAGGATAAAAATCAAGTCACCAGCATCAAATCTGGAAATGGTAAGTAGACTATACATGAGTTATCTTATTTAGCTTCCAATTCACAATGTTGGCATGCAGAGCTGTATCTTAGCTATCCTTTGTAATAAACTGCAGGTACTGAGGATGTCGCCAC
>VIAB01003929.1:47537-61617 GCA_009801035.1 Oophaga pumilio
CATAACATGGATAAGCGACATAACTTCTGTCAGGGACTGTAGCTAATTGTGCCCTGTAGATGCACCACTATATTAAGCCTAATGATTTTTAAGTGGAAATCTGGCCTTCTGATTTGCCACTGAAACACCGTTTTAGCACAAATGATTTGGAGTAGCTAATTGGGGCTCGTGGCTGCACCACTATATTAGTTAAATCAGAACCCAAGAAGACATAGGGCACAAAGAGTGTATAGAAAAAATACCAAAAATGTTTATTATTGCTAATTGCACATAAAATAGTTTCAAAGTATATAATGGATACCTCTAGTCAGACTACATAGAAGTTAAAACAGCAGAATGACACACTACTACACATACAGGTTAGATATATCAGTATTGGGCTTAGTGGATTGCAAACATTAAATGGTAAAGGGTTAAATAAAAAATACACGGATGTCAAAACAGCTAAACCTGGAAAGTAAATATAACACACTGTGGACATTCAAACAATCATAAATATATGGTATAATGTCCTTTACCAAACCATATAACAATCAATTGTAATTTAGGATTAAAATACCACTGTTTTCCTTGGTTACTATAAAAAGGAGCTGCCAAATGGTTGCAAATTGCCTAAGTGCATGTAAACTAGGTAAAGCATCTGCCAGGCTAAATTACCCTTATTATACCAAGCGCAAAGTTAATCCACAAATAAAGTGTCTAAAGTGTCATTTTGTACCTGGATAGTGTGTCCGGACTGCTGCGACATGTGTTTCGCCAAATTCTTCTTCCACAATCAATGATGGCTTCGGAAGCCATGTCATCTGCTGGTGTAGGTCCACTGTGTTTTAACAAGACCAAAGTCAGCACAGCCGTCTTCCAGGACATTTTAGAGCACTTCATGCTTCCCTCTGCCTACAAGCTTTTTTGAGATGGAAATTTCATTCTCCAGCAGGACTTGGCACCTGTCCACACTGCCAAAAAGACCAATACCTGGTTTAAAAACAACAGTATCACTGTGCTTGATTGGCCGGAAAACTCGCCTGACCTTAACACCATAGAGAATCTATGGGGTATTGTCAAGAAGATGAGAGACACTAGACCCAACAATGCAGACGAGCTGAATGTTGCTATCAAAGCAACCTGGGCTTCCATAACACCTCAGCAGTGCCATAGGCTGATCGCCTCCTGCCACACCGCATTGATGCAGTAATTGATGCAAAAGGAGCCCCGACCAAGTGTTGAGTGCATTTACTGAGCATACAGTTCAGTAGGCCAATAGTTCAGATTATAAAATCAATTTTTCAAGCTGGTGTTATAAATTATTCTAATTTACTGAGATAATGACTTTTGGGTTTTCATTGGCTGTAAGCCATAATCATCACCATTAACAAAAATAAACACTTGAAATAGATCACTCTGTAATGACTCTATCTA
The DNA here is from genome assembly GCA_009801035.1 of Oophaga pumilio. NCBI lineage: Eukaryota > Metazoa > Chordata > Amphibia > Anura > Dendrobatidae > Oophaga > Oophaga pumilio. The sequence continues at coordinate 48,954 of VIAB01003929.1, forward strand.
ATATATGAGTTTCACTTTTTGTGTTGAAGAACTGAAATAAATTAACTTTTTGATGATATTCTAATTTTGTGAGATGCACCTGTATATCTAGAGTGTATCTATAGTAGTGTTTCATTCTGCTGCTTTATCTTCTAAAGAAATCACATAAAGATATATTGCCTAGTCTAATGGTACTTCCAAGCATATACAAGTCAAAAAGAAGGAAATAGGAAGCTTTCTACCATAAAATCATTAGATTTTATTCAAAAATATTAAAAAATGACAATTTTGACAATTTAATACAATACATTGTATTAAGTAAAAAGATGCATATTAACTGCTGGCAACAATATACTGTACCTCAAAGTCCCTTATGAAAAAGCTCAACGTGAAACGCGCATCAGGGGTGCCACAGCCACTTTGAGGTACAGTATATTGTTGCCAGCAGTTAATATGCATCTTTTTACTTAACATCATATATTTTTACCCTTTCCTTTGGCGTCTTATTGCATGTGCATTCATGTATTGGCTTTTTTTTGCATTATGCACTTTCATAATGTTATTCATGATATTCTTGCCATCTGAAAGGGATTGGAAGCTTGATTCCTATTGTATGGGGTATTGTTTAGGATCTGTCTCTGAATATATCTGCTTTTTGTAACTTTTTAATAGAAGCCATATATTTATTGCTCTATTTATGCATGCATATATATATATATTTTTTTTTTGAGGTGATATTAATAATCTACACAAGAGTTTATTTTTGCATACTATATATCTGAACCCCAGTACCCTAATTAGGCTCTTCCTTTTTTGCATTTTGTTGTCCCCATGTATACACATATATCTTTTATTAAATTGTCAAAATTGTCATTTTATCCTAGCCAAAGTCATACAAAAGCATTAGTGGAAACGCTGTGATTTACCGAACTGCGACCGACTTTTGCCAACTTTAAGTAAAAATGCTTGTGAAAGAGAACACGAATCCAAATGTGCTGCATTTGTGCTGAATTTGAGATTGGCAAACTTTTTCCGAACACGTTCGCTCATCCCTACTCCAGACCTCCTTGTAGGGTCTTCTAGAAAAATACTTGGATTTCCCATTGACTCCCATTATACTCGTTACTCGAAATGAACATCCGAGCATTAGGAATAGCTTGGTTTGAGTAATGAGCATCTGAGCATTTTGATGGCTGCTTATCCCTAGCAACTAGCAATCAGGTAATTTTCTGACGTGCCCTTCTTACAGAGTCCTCAGATTGCCATGACCATTCGATAACAAAGTACAATGCTGCCATCTCGTGTTAACTTGGTTGTATTGCATAATGATGGTTATTATTGGTTAAAGTGTGCAGTAAGTGCTGTATTCATATTTGTTGATCTGTAATTGATCATCTTTATAAGCACTCTCTTATTACCTAACCACAGACAACAATCTGTGGACGATCTGTTCAGAGTTCCTCCTGTGTATTAGGAGAAATATTATTCCTAGTAAGGATGATATAGGAAAGATGTATATCTTCGTACCGTGTTAGCCAGTAGATAGAAAAATATTTAGACTTGAGAGTCCTCAGTGGTTGATACCTTTTAATGGCTAACTGAAAAGATGGTAACAAATTGCAAGCTTTCTGTGATTCTTCAGATGTTGTATTAGTCTATGCCTGATGAAGAGACCTGAGTAGTCTCGAAAGCTTGCAATTTGTTACCATCTTTTCAGTTAGCCATTAAAAGGTATCAACCACTGAGGACTCTCAAGTCTAAATATTTTTCTAGTAAGGATGAGTAATTTGTTTTCCTGACAAAGCCTCTTGGCATTCACTTTGCTACAAGAATGCAATGTACTCTTTGGATCCAGAAGCTAAATGTAGAAGAATTCTGGGACAAGGAAAAAAATCTGCTTTTCATTATTATCGTTGTATTTGTACTGTCTTTCTATACAGACAGTATGTGACTATACGGACAATATTTTTCACAGTTCTCGGCGCCGCTCTAGTCCTCTTCTCACTCATGTGGCTGCAATTCTGACATGCCGGATTGCACTGTTCTCTATATGTGAGCCGGAACTGACTTTTAAAATGTCTATGCAGTATCAAAATGAGATTCCACGGGCTTACAATAAAAAAGTGACTTCTGGCCCACACATAGAGAACAGTGTGATCCGGTAAGTCGGAATTGCAGTCACGCAAGTGAGGACTAGAGCGGTGCTAGAAACGGGAAATTGGTGATTGTTGAGTTTATTAACGTACTTACATTAAACTACATATACAGGGCAGAGCTTACAGCAGGGCACCGTGTTCGCCGTGGAGTGCATGCATGGTGCTGACTATTGCGCCCAGTGCCCTGAGGAGCAGCAGGCACCAGAGGCTGGGCACACGGCCACTGCTCCCAGGACCCACGAGGACTCCCTCTGTGACCCCTGCTACTGGTGGTTCACAGACTGTAGCCAGTGCCCCTACTGTGACAGTGGAGACCTTCAAAACAATGAAAATGAGAAGAAAAAGAAAAAAATGGCTATGAAAAACCTCTGGGGACCACTGAATACATAGCATTGAACATGGACACCTTGAATTCTATAGCACTGAGATTCAATATCACTCCAAACAAACTTGTGGAACTGAACAAGCTCTTTACACAAACCATTGTGCCGGGTGTTATGTTTTGGTAGCTGAGGAGAGCAGGCAAAAACGGCAATACACCAGAGAGGTTGGAATCTACTGGATTGCAGTACCCTGACTAACCACCACAACTAAAGGCAGCCGTGGAGCGTTCCTACGTTGGTCCTAGATGCCTCGTCACAGCCTGAGAGGCTAACTACACCTAAAGATAGAAAGAGGAAAGCTATCTGCCCCGGAGCAGATCCCCAAAGAACATAGGAAGCCCCCAAACATGTAATGGCGGTTAGACAAGAGGAAATACAAACACAGACAGAAAATAGTATGAGCAAACGCTGGGGCCCAATCTGCCTAGAGAGAAAAGGATAGAAAGGATACTTACTGCAATTCAAAAAACCCCTAAAAAAGGCCAACGCTACTAATTGCAAAAACACGTGAGATCACACGACCTCTACCACCTAAATTAGTTCTCTGGTGCAACAAAACTAAGCTGCAGCCACAGAAAAAACTGGAAAAGGCAAATGAACATACAACAGTGGATCCAGAGGAACCGAGAGGAGCCCAAGCCCCCCGGGGAGGGAAACCTGGCCAACCTCACAGAAATGCAGAGAAAAATGCAAATGACAAGCACAAAAACAAAAAACAGAAAATATCTTATCTGAGAGCAGGAGAAGAGGCAAGACTCAGCAAGCTTCCAAGTGAACCAGGTAACAACGTTGAGACAAGAACAATTGATCACCGGCAACCATGATGGGGGGAAACCTCCCTTATATCCAGCCAGTCTGTAATTCCTGATTGCCAATCCTCATTGAATGGTTCAGTACTGTTTGTAACCACCAGAGAGAGCTTCTGCTCAGAATTCATTTCTAAAACATTCATAACAGCCGGGACAGGTGCTTTATGCTCCAGTCTGTGAGCCTTATTCCAGTATAAAAGATGCAAATCCTGGCATTCTTGCTTCTCCGTTATCGTCAGATGCAGAGTATGATAAATTACCAGATGCAGACATGGCCAGAAAGGCCACAAAGCCTATAGAAAGAGTCTTGTCATATACAGGTTTAGGCAATAAAAAGTTTCATGCAAGTGCTTCTATACTACAACTTGTATCCTCATATAGCTACTGTACATTGAAAGGCAAAATGTAATGGTTACTGGAATGCGACAAAGAAAAAAGAAAACATGCTTGGTCATTAAGTGGTTAAATTCTGCTATAATGACATGATGATTTCACATCAGTGGGCAAAGTGACATAAAGCCCAACTGCGGCCACTCTGTTCATGTGACTTGACATCCATGTTGAGCTGATCATCCCATCATCAGGTTGGGTCTGAGAAACTGGGTGTTATATTGTAAAGGGAACTAATTGCAATGTTTATGATTTTTCTAATTAGTAAAGCATTTTCAAATTGTTTAAAAAACACTTTTACATTCTTTTCATGTTTACATTTATTTAACGTGCTAAAAAGTTATGAGAAATATGCATTTAAAATATATTCCTCATCATAGAAGAACATTCTGAAACTAAAATTGTGCAAAAATAAAAAAAATCACAAAATGTTATTATGTTGAATGTATATCCTCTGTTCTCTGATTTTGATGTAATAGCAATGCACCAGTCACAAGGTCCAGAAATTCCTGAAGTAGACAACACCACCTGAAGATGAATTTGAAGCTGATCATCTGTCAATGCACTTTGTGCGTTCATTTATGTATAGTACTATCTGCGCCCAATAATTGGCAATAGCAACCTTTCCTTCTGGGACAGAACTAATTTTGTAACTTTTTGTTTTTCCTTGGTGCATTGTGAATTAGACTCCATACACCGCTAATCACCTTGACCCTAAGTCAGGGGTGAGGAATCTTTTTTCTGCCAAGGGCTATTTGGATATTTATATCATTCTTCGGGGCCATACAAACTCCTCCCACAAAGTACATCCTGACTCTGGCACTGGTATCAGGACGTGATCTTTCATTGCATGACCTTCAGTGTTCAGTAGTGAACACTGTGTGCTCACAGAGCAAGAAGAAATTAATGAGCTAGTGGCAATCAAAATACAGCCCCCTGCCAAAGCACTGCGGTGCCTGAGAATCTGCCCCGGGGCCGAATAAAAGGTTATTGAGGGCCGTAAATCTACCTGGGGCCTGAGGTACCCCGCCCCTACCCTAAGGGCTCGCTCACACTGGCGAGTAGCCAGCATATAACTAAGACGAGTGCCGCTTGTGTTTTTTTTCTCATCCATAGTCAGCATAAGAAAAAAAATAGCTGCATACTGTATGGGCACCGTATATTGGATGTAAGTCTACGGGTGTATGCAAAACATCGGACTGCACTCGGATGTCATCTCACAGAATGGAGAAATTAAAATCTTCGTCTTCTCCTTACCTGTGATCCAGTTCTTGCATGCAAGAGAATAACAGTATAATGATCCCTGAATCACACTCGCAGCAGAGCGCACTTGCATATATCATCTGATTCTCTCACATGAGAGAATCATTGGATGCTGCTTGCTAGTGTGAACGAGCCCTAAAGGTGAATAAAGATTGATAGGAGCAATGTTAACATTTCAATTGCAGGCAGTTGCAGATGAATACAATGCCTTCCATGATGTAATAAGTCACGTGTAATGCGATTGGAACTTGCCCAATTTCTATGAATCTGTGACATACTTGTGCGCATTATGGGCTCCCAAGCACAAATAACATTGCCACCCTTAATCAGCTACTTGTTTGTCTACCTGGCACCCTACAGCAAACTTTGCACAATGGTTAGACATATTTTGCACGCCTGTCTTATATTACAATGTCATTTGTTAGTAAGTAAATCTCTAATAAGCTCTGATATCTCTGTCTGCACATATGATGCAGATGATGACATTCTCAGGTTGCAATGTTCTTACACCTAGAAAAGTTCCCAAATATTTTCTGACTAGAAATGTGCAGTATGTTCACACAATGTCTTATTCAGGTGGATTCTGCCTTACCCCGCCTGAAAAAGCATCTAAACAATGCTAGAATTAGAGTGCACTGCAATATCAAAGCAACTGGCTGTGTATATGTTCAGTTGTGTGTGCATTTTTTTTTGGCTTCTTTTAACCATTTTAGGCTTAATAGCTGTAAAGTGGCTAAAAGAAGTGACCTGACCATTCTGGCATTTTCCTGAAGCATGTTTTGCTTGAAAAACTCAGTGCTAATGCTGTCATGAAAAGATGTTGCGTACCTATACCCTTCACACTGAGTTTTTGTCAAGGATTTTGGACAAGTTTCAAGTTCTCTTTGAACAGGCTTCCAATTGATTTTAATGGAAAATGCCCCAAAAAGCAATGTAAAATAAATGGCATCATGTGTACTCAGGAGCATTTTCCCATCAATAGGAAACGTACTCAGACGTTTTTGATGTGGATTTTGGATCAGAATCGACTCCGTAAAAACAAAAAAAAACTCTGAACATACTTTCAGACATTATTGCAAGTTTTCCTGTGCAAAGAATAATTGTTTTCTCATATTTAATCCAATAAGTATAACAGTTGGTTCATTCAGAAGAAGCCATTTAGATGTTTCAATCCAGCAACTGGTAACACAATTCATAATTTTTTGTGTGAACAATCAATTTCTGCCTATTTTATACAATACCTTCAGGAATTATTGTTTTGTGCTGTTTGCAAATCATAAAGATAATTGATATAAAAAAACAAATCTGCAACATTTAGTCAAAAGTAGGCATACATCATGTGACACACTGCCTTTAAGTGACAGAAGATAAACTTTTATCAAATGTGTTCATAAGTTTAAAGAAGACTTGTCAATTGCCATTAATTTATACAGTAATTTTATTATTGGGTCTAAATTCTGGCATTTGTCAGAATAAGGCGTAGTTGTGGTTTTTTTTGTACTTCTCCATTCCTGAGTAACGACCCCATCTCCCTTGTATGTAAATCTAGTGGTGGTTCTAAAGTCTTCTCTCCGATGATAATGTCTCATGGACAATGAGACTAGACTTACATACAAGTAGGGGGGGGGCATATTTTAGGAGGAGCAGGGCAGGAATAAAAAATATGCTGCACCAGATTTAAACTAGAGACATTTACACCAAATTAACTCCTTTACCACTCAAAGCACATTAATGACCGGGCCAATTTTTACAATTCTGACCACTGTCACTTTATTAGGTAATAACTCTGGAACGCTTCACTGATTCTGAGAATGTTTTTTCGTGACATATTGTACTTTATGATAGTGGTAAAATTTCTTCGATATGACTTGCGTTTATTTATGAAAAAATATGAAATTTTACAATTTTCAAACTTTTGTTTTTTATGCTCTAAAATCAGAGAGTTATATCACACAAAATAGTTAATAAACAACATTAACCACATGTCTACTATAAATCAGCACCATTTTTTAAACATCATTTTTTTGTTAGGAAGTTAGAAGGGTTACTAGCTGACCAGCGATTTCTCATTTTTGCAGCATTTACAAAGCCATTTTTTTAGGGACCACTTCACATTTGAAGTGACTTTGAGGGGACTATGTGACAAAATATATCCAAAAGTGACATCATTCTAAAAACTGAACCACTCAAGGTGCTCAAAACCACATTCAAGAAGTTTATTAACACTTCAGGTGCTTTACAGGAATTTTTGGAGTAAGGAAGGCAAAAAATTAACATTTAACTTTTTGTCACAGAAATTTTACTTTGTGGTTTAGAAGGTAGCACAGCCGATTAAGGAAGTGGTACACAAGTAGGTTCCCAGGCCAAAATGTGTATAGATAAGACTTGGCACTCAACTTAGTGGAATGATCCAATAGAAATTTTATTGCAGACAATCCATTTAAAATAAACGTTTTGGTCCAACACGGACCTTCATCAGTCCGACTGCAGTAAAGATATGTGGACACAAGCGTGGCAACTGTTGCTAGCCTGCAGAAATGGTCAAATAAATGAGGATGGGAGAGACCATGATGAGGTCAAAGGTGGACCTGTAATGAGGTGAATCTTTTAGATAGAAAATTCTATTATATGGGATGTAGTACAGGATAAGCTCATATGTTAAGTAGTGCTCACATAGACACAAGAAATAGGATGTGGTACAGCATAAGCCTGTGAAGCAACTCCTTTGTTGGGTAATGTGCAGCTCACACTGACGCGGCATCCACCGCTGGTCGGATGGTATAGAAATTTTACTTTGGACTCAATTTTTTTTGCAAAGGTAACAGGGAAAAATGGACAACAAAATTTGTTGTGCAATTTCTCTTAAGCACTCCGATACCACATATGTATTGGAAAACTACTGTTTGGGCGCACAGCAGGGCTTGGAAGAGAAGAAGTGCCATTTGACTTTTTTAATGCAAAATTGCTGGAATAATTAGCGGACGACATGTCACGTTTGTAGAGCCACTGATGTGCCTAAACAGTGAAAATTCCCCACAAGTGAACCCATTTTGGAAACTCGACCCCTCAGGGAACTTATCTAGATGTGTATTGAGCACATTGAAACCCCAGGTAATTCACAGAAGGTTATAACAGTGAGCAGTGAAAATAAAAAGATCACATTTTCCCCACAAAAATGTTTTTCAGTCTCAAACTTTGCATTTTCACAAGGTTAACTGGAGAAATTGCACCATATAATTTGTTGCGCAATTTCTTCTTAGTATGCCGATACCCCATATGTGGGGGAGAACTACTGTTTGGGTGCAAAGCAGGGTTTGTAAGGGAAGGAGTGCCATTTGACTTTTTGAATGCAAAATTTTCTGAAATAATTAGCGAACGCCATGTCACGTTTGGAGAGCCCCTGATGTGTCTAAACAGTGGAAACCCTCCACAAGTGACACCATTTTGGAAACGAGACCCCTTAGAAAACTTATCAAGATGTGTGTTGAGCACCTTGAACCCCCAGGTGCCTCAGAGAAGTTCATAACGTTGAGCCATGAAAAATGTTTTTTCCCCCCAAATTTTGCATTTTCACAAGAGTAACAAGAGAAATTGCATGATACAATTTGTTGTGCAATTTTGCCAATACCCCATATGTGGGGATAAACTACTGTTGGGCTCACAGCGGGGCTCATAAATGAAGGAGTGATGTTTTGGAACACAGAATTTGGCGGTCTGCTGGTGTCATGTCTCGTTTGAAGAGCTCCTTATGTGTCTAAACAATGAAACCTCCCACAAGTAACACAATTTTGGAACCTAGACCCCCCCAAAGGAATTTATCCAGATGTGTGGGTTGCACCTTGAATCCCCAGGTGCTTCACAGAAGTTTATAACGTAGAGCCGTGAAAATAAAATAATATCAAATTTTTCCCTCAAAAATGTTATTTTAGCCCCAATTTTTTATTTTTGCAAGGATAGCAGGAGGAAATAGACCCCAAAAGTTGTTATTCGATTCCTCCTGAATATGCTACATATGTTGTGGTAAACTACTTTGGAGGTGCAGTGCAAAGCTCAGAAGGGAAGAAGCGCCATACTGAAGTTTACATTTTGCTGGACTTGTTTGAGTGTGCCATGTCACACTGGCAGAACCCATGAGGTGCTAGAACAGCAGAACCCCCCATAAGATACCTCATTTTACAAACCACACGTCTCAATGAATTCACCTAGGAGTGCTTTGATCATATTGACATCACAGGTGAGTCACAGAATTTTATACCATTGTGCAATGAAGAAAAAAAATTACATTTTTACCACCAACATTTTGTTTTATCCCCAGATTTTACATTTTTACACTCGGAAATAAGTAAAAATGGCACCAAAATTTGTCCCACAATTTCTGCTGAATGTCGAAATGCCCCATATGTGGCTGTACAGTACTGCTTAGCCATACGACGAGACTCGGGAGGGATGGTGCGCTATTGGCAAATAGCGATCCATCCCTCCTGAGTCTCACTGTATGGCTAAGCAGTACTGTTATACAGGAGGTATCCTGGAGAATCCCCCCTCAAGTGACCCCATTTTGGAAATTATACCCCTTTGGGAATTTTAGTACAGGTGTAGTGCCGATTTTTACTCCATAGGTGTTTTCCAGAAACAAGCAGCAGTGGATGTTGCTGAGTCAAAATGGTAAACTGCCGTTGTAGTGTTGTTGTGCCTGTACATTGTGCCCAGCTCACGCACCCGTAAATTTGGTCTGGTCCGAAACACGAGTCGGGGTTCGGTGCTACAAGTCTTCTCATCCAGCACAGCAGCCTACTGGTATGTACCCCTATGTGTAGGAGTACCCCCCTATACACTATTAAATACACCCATGGCTTTCACTATCGGATCCTTGCTGCCATGACATGTCTTCTCTAACGGTTACCTTCCCTATGAGCTGCATTTTTTATGTATAATCATATAAGCCTGTCACTGTCAACTCTGTTTTCCCATACCTTTTGGTAATATTTCTACTTACCTTATCTCCTCATTCCCCATGTGAATGAGTTTATACTTAGCTGCTGTATACATTGTACTGTCTGCAACATTTAAGTTACATATCTGCATATACATATACCCTTTTATTATTTATATCTCTTATATTTACTTGCGCACATCTATGGTCACATGTTTTTTTCACCTTTTTGCACATTGCACTTTATTTGTGGGTAATATCCATTTGTATATACCAACTGCTGCTGCGTTCCCATGATATTTGATTATTACTTTCTATATATTTTTTTTATCTATTCATGTTTGTGAGTGCCTTCTGTTCCACCACTTACTATACTAGTTAATAAAGGTATTTTTACTTTATAGACACCCCTTTGTCCTTAAACTTTTTTCCTGCAATTAGTAACCTGCGTTTCGGTGCCTTCTCCTTTTGGTCTTACCAGTAAATTAGGCACACTCTCATTGGTACAGAAATGCCAAACATGTGGACACTAACTGTGATATAGGCATACTGTGGGGCTCAGAAGGTAGAGGGGTATTTTTACTTAGGAGTACAGAATATGCTTAATTCTTTTGAGGGGCGCGGGCCATTTTGCTTTTCCATAGTCTTTGTACTACCAGTAGTATGGAAGCCCCCTACATTTCCATTAACAGAAGATGGACCTGAGGGGGGACTTGCTTTTTTGTGGATTGATTTGAAACTTTTATTGGGATCATTTTACATAACATTTATCCGGCGCTCTAAGCTGAGCACTCACATCGCGGTTTCCCTTTAAATCTTCTAGTGATGTAATTCAGATGAAACCCCCAAGGGATCCATTCACTATAATGAGGCAGGAGAATTACTCTGGACTTTATCTGGCCTCTGTTCAGCTGTGTCCTTTTTATCAGAGATGCAGAAAAATGTGGCTGACTGCACTTTTATGCACTCCTAATAAAAAAATTGACACCACCGAATCACAGGTCAGACAGTATCCACAGTGCCTCCATCTGCCTCATTATAGGGAATGTTCCACTGGAGATTTTGTCTAAATCAGGTATTTCAGAGATTTACACGCAAACCCCGTTGTAAGAACTTAGCGTAGAGCGCAGGATAAATATGCGTTGAGCCTTACGGCGATCTTTGTGAGGCAGAATGAACAAATCAATAGCAGGTAAAGAATTGGTTTTATGTATTTTTTACGCCATTCCTCATGCAATATAAGTGATTAGACTACTAGATTCTTCAGGTTGGTGCGATTACAGCAATACCAGATTTCTATCTTTTTTATGTTTGACTGCTGTAACACACTAAAAGATAAAAAGAGAGTTGCAAACTTTGGCACTCAAATGCAGGAATTTAATTAGTAGTAAGGCAAAATTAAATACACTGCTCAAAAAAATAAAGGGAACACTCAAATAACACATCCTAGATCTGAATGAATGAAATATTCTCAGTGAATACTTTGTTCTATGCTGACAACAAAATCACACAAAAATCATAAATGGAAATCAAATTTATTAACCAATGGAGGCCTGGATTTGGAGCCACCCACAAAATTAAAATGGAATGTAATGTCCTTAAAACAAGTCAAAATAATGCTCAGTATTGTGTGTGACCTCCACGTGCCTGTATGACCTCCCTACAATGCTTGGGCATGCTCCTGATGAGGCGGCGGATGGTCTCCTGAGGGATCTCCTCCCAGACCTGGACTAAAGCAACCACCAACTCCTGGACAGTCTGTGGTGCAACGTGACATTGGTGGATGGAGCGAGGCATGATGTCCCAGATGTGCTCAATCAGATTCAGGTCTGGGGAATGGGCGGGCCAGTCCATAGCTTCAATGCCTTCATCTTGCAGGAACTGCTGACACACTCCAGCCACATGAGGTCTGGCATTGTCCTGCATTAGGAGGAACCCATGGCCAACCGCACCAGCATATGGTCTCACAAGGGGTCTGAGGAGCTCATCTCGGTACCTAATGGCAGACAGTCTACCTCTGGCGATCACATGTAGGGCTCTGTGGCCCTCCAAAGAAATGCCACCCCACACCATTACTGACCCACTGCCAAATTGGTCATGCTGAAGGATGTTGCAGGCAGCAGATTGCTCTCCACAGAGTCTCCAGACTCTGTCTTGTCTGTCACATGTGCTCAGTGTGAACCTGCTTTCATCTGTGAAAAGCACAGGGCACCAGTGGCGAATTTGCCAATCCTGGTGTTCTGTGGCAAATGCCAAGCGTCCTGCATGGTGTTGGGCTGTGAGCACAACCCCCATCTGTGGAGTCGGTTTCTAAACATTTGTGCTGACACATGCACATTTGTGGCCTGCTGGAGGTCATTTTGCAGGGCTCTGGCAGTGCTCATCCTGTTCCTCCTTGCACAAAGGCGGAGGTAGCGGTCACGCTGCTTGGTTGTTGCCCTCCTACGGCCCCCTCCACGTCTCCTGGTGTACTGGCCTGTCTCCTGGTAGCGCCTCCAGCCTTTGGACACTACGCTGACAGACACAGCAAACCTTCTTGTCACAACTCGCATTGCTATGGCATCCTGGATGAGCTGCACTACCTGAGCAACTTGTGTGGCTTGTAGAGTCCGTCTCATGCTACCACGTGTGTGAAAGCACAACCAACTTTCAAAAGTGACAAAATATCAGCCAGAAAGCATTGGTACTGACTACTGAGCTGTGGTCCTTGGTCCCCACCTGCAGAGCCACTCCTTTATTGAGTGTGTCTTG
>VIAB01003929.1:68868-78907 GCA_009801035.1 Oophaga pumilio
GAGTATGCCCTTAAATAGCTTGTCTGTCCACTGCGCGGCGCCGTCAAATCATGCTAAATTAGGCAGTGCTCATGTGTGGACGTGCCAGAATCTCCACATGCTCTCTAGCTTTGCTCTCCGGGACCTTGCCGAGTACGCTCGGCCTATTAGCTCAGGTCCTTCAGGCAGGTTCAGCTTATGCCAGGCAGGTAGCCAATGTCGCAGTCTTGCTACGAATATAGGGTAGCTATACACCCTGAGCAGACTGTGGGGCGCGTAACCTGGGCATCACCTGCCAGTTGAACAGAGAAGCTTGCTCAGTCTGGTCTCACACCAGCTGACAGCACACGGGCATCGCCACCAGCTGAATATTGAAGCTGCGCAGTCCGGACGCAGTCTGGACGCAGTCTGGACGTAACCCGGTTGGCATCAAGCGGGCATCGCCATCAGCTGAATAGTGAAGTTGCTCAGTCTGGTCGCACACCGGCTGACAGCACGTACGCCTGGCGTTAGTCACATTCACTTCCTAGCAGCTGGCACGTAGCTTCTGTGTAGTTAAACAGGGCTACATCTATACCAGCTTGCAGCACATAGTGCAAACCTAATATCTGGCAAGTGGCCTCTGTGCCATTAACAGGGCTACATCTACGCCAGTTGATAGCACATCTCCCATGAAGTTAACGGAGATAGTGCAAATGCTATATCTTGCTAAATGTGAAGTTCACAGGCAGTTATCATCGTCAGTTATTACCCTCCTAACCAAAGGGTGTTCGGCAGCAGTGAACATACACTGCATCGCGGACCCCGTGTTTGGTTGCAATCCTTTATACAGTAACGCTGTTGCAACCGAGCGCATAACAGTAGGTAGCATATTATATACCACTACGTTCTTTATACTTTATTGTGTACTTTGTGATTTGTAGTACGCACTCTGGGATTTTTTCTTTTTTAGCACTTTCCCTTTTGTAGGTAATTTATACTCTGTTCTGCCTTCCAGTTCTTTAGGACTGAAGCACTCAACGGCCTTTCAGGCAGCAGAGGTCCAAGTTGCCATCATTCTACATTGTGGTTAGGGCTATCTCAGTTCACGCAGGACACAGTGGAGACAGCGGGGTAAGGATCTCTAGTCTGTACAGGAACCAGCAGGGTCAGTTGCAATTTTTTAGCTTTACCTATTTCCCCAAGTGATTTGCTACCCTATCATAACATATAGTTAACTTTTGACATTTTTTACAGTAGCAAAAATGCTAGGTAGATGGGTACAGGAAGCAAATGACATCAAGCTGCAGTGTTGGTATGATGTGTATGGTTGGAAAATTAGACTAGTAAAACATGTGTGCAAAAACAAACATGCAGTTTAATGTTTACTTTTTTCAACAAAATTCTATCCCCTTGCCAAAAATGATAAAACAAGCAACCAACAACAAAATGCTAGTTTGTTACACCTCCAAAAGTCATCAGTAACAGGGTGCTGCATTGGTGTAACCTGTACAGATGTAAAATGGATATGTAAAAAAATTGTTTGTGTCAAGCACACTTTATGAGGCAGACAGTGAGCATTAAAGGGAATCCGTCACCCTAAATTGGCGGGATATTTAAATGATGGCAGTCAGGTCAGATGGGCGGTGTTTTGGGTACTTGCCTTAACATGTTGTTTGCCGCTGTCTCCATTATTTCTGGGAATTGTAGTCGTTGCCCTCCATATAAAGCACCTGCGCATTGCAATCTTGAATTGCGCACGCGCAGTATGCTTTGCCCGCAGATTGCAATGCGCAGGCGCGTTATATGGAGGGCAACGACTACAATTCCCAGAAATAATGGAGACAGCGGCGAACAACATGTTAAGGCAAGTACCCAAAACACCGCCCATCTGACCTGACTGCCATCATTTAAACACCCTGCCAATTTAGGGTGACAGATTCCCTTTAAATGTCGGGATTTTGGGGATTTTTTTATTTTTAAAAACAGTTTTGCCACCTTGCACAAAAAAAAGATTCCACTGCAATGCAAAAGCTTAGTACAGTTGCTTATGATAAACGGGCACATCATCTCCAACTGACATTGATTTCAGATTTTTTTTCTGTAAAAATTATCCTGCTGCCTTGATTCTGCTTTCTAGTGCATTAAGAATGAAAATTAAATTGTGCAACTGGAACTGAAATTTAAATGTAGTGGAGCATATGCCTTCTTATCTCAGTTACTGAACTGTGAGCTTCGACATCCTCTTACTTTTCTGAACCGCAATAAAATGGCTATTGCATTCCCTGCCTTGGATTTTATATAGGCTATAAAAGTCTCTCCTGATTGGCTGCCCTATACCATGTCATGTGTCAGGTAATATGGGGAAACCCACATGTTCATGCCAGTCTTCTTCGGCTAATACATCTTCTGCATTGACTAAAAGTTGCCGCAGGCATTCAATTTCAATTGCCCATTGTTCGATTTGAATATACCTGCGAATTTAATAAAATTTGACTAAAATTCAATTTGCATTGAAAAGTTTCACTCATAGGTAAAGTGCTGCAATTCTTTAAATCATAGTTTCTGTGAAAATTATAAACTTTTCAAATATCAATACATCTTAAATCTTTTTATTATTTAACAAATGTATTGGGGAAATTATTTTATTGCGCTTGTGTAAGTGTTGCAGGTGCTTTTGCTCTGTCACTTCTGGTTGTGAAGCAACTGTTGTTTTCTATCTTGGTGACCACCATTTTAGCTAAGGCCTCTTTCACACTTCAGTCGTGCGACGTCAGTTAAAATCCGCCAAAGAGTGAAAATAGCGGATCCACCAGAAAAGTGCAAAAACGGATGCAAACGGATCCGTTTTCAGAAGGATCCGTCATTAACTTTTTAACCCGGAAAATAAATGGTACGCATGTCTGGCACGGAGAGAGAGAGAGAGCCCGGACAGTGTTCTCAGCATTTGCTATGGAGAGAACGGATCCGCTGACGGATTCCGTCAAAAACGGACGGCAGCAGATCCACCTCCCATAGGCGGCCATTATAAAAAATGGCGGACGCGGTGGATCTGTCCTAGTCCGCCATTTTGACGCACACAAAAAACGTTGCATTGAACGTTTTAAAAAAAGGCTAACGCCAAATTTATGGCGGATCTGTCAAAAAACAGATTAAACGGATGACCGTTTGACCGTTCCGTCAAAATCCGTCACTAATGCAAGTCAATGGGAAAAAAGCGGATCCGCCAAAAAAAATGGCGAATCCGTTATTTTCACACTTTGGCAGATTTTGACTGACGTCGCACGACTGAAGTATGAAAAAGGCCTAAGAGCTACGTATATGTAGTATAAAGGTGCGTCTAGCTTTTGGCACTATTTTACAGTTTAGATAATAAAATTACATATATCTTTTTGGTCATGATAAATGGTAGTCTGCTTTATAATCCAGATCTTAATTCTCAATGCTGAAATCTTCACATTTTCTTTCACAATCTTCTTTTTTTCACCTTTTTTTAATTTCGATTGTTGAGACCAAAGTTATAAAACATTCGAACTACCGCCGCCGGCTATAAATGTTTCGAACTTAGATCATCAATTGTCCTAATTGGCTAAAGATTTGACGTGTGTGGCCAGATTTACGCTTGTAAATCCACTTCTCTGCAGCTGTGTAATAGGTGTACTATTTGTACTGGGTATTTGCTCATAACTGTTCACTTGGAAAGTCGTATCATGCTGTTAGAAGTGGAGCTGGTAATGGATAGAAGGAATTAAGGTTTCACATTTTGGCCTTATTGTAACATAAATTTAATTGTAATTGCTCTATAAAAGCTTGCAGCTGTCTCTTTCCTTTCTAAAAAAAAAATGAAAATAACTAAAGGATTTATAAACTATTTCCTGTGTGAAATTTGGATTCACGTGCAGCAGGTGGAGATGTTAAGCCATGAAATGCTGAACGCGTTCTTACCTAAATGAAAATCTATCTTGGTAGCTATTTTCTCTACGTCTTATATTTTAATGCAAATGTATCTCATTCTCAGAAAATTTTATATTATTCAGATAATTCAGTCGCTTCCGTAATTATCTACAGAAGTGAATATCATTAATATTATGTTGGATTAAGCAGTAATATGAATATTGTACGGTATAGCTTAAATTTCAGATAATGCTTGCTGAATTCTTATAGAGTGGAATAAAATACAGGTGTATGAAGAGGTTGTGTAATTACAGTCACATTTTTAGTTTTTGACAGGGTAGGGATGCTTTATTGTAGTGGCCATTGCAGTTATAAAAGCTAGATTTGGCACTTTTAGTCTTGAATTAAAATGTCTGTGTTTGTGTAGACTGGGTTCTGTATTGGAAAACAATCCAGCAATGTCTGCAAATTGCCGGCGTGACTGGCTTCACATGTACGTGCATATGGTGGACGAGTGCCGGAGCAGGCTTTACATTGCATGTATTATTCTGGTCCATAAAACTGACCTGACCAGAAAAGTGCATGCTACAATTTTTTTTCCATGCAAAACGTATGAATACCTATTAATAAAAAATAGTATAAACCAATTTTTATTGTAGGTCCTACAATCACTTTGTATTCTATGTAACTGTTGCTATATAGCAGTATAATGGGTTCTGGTACTTTCTAAATACTTTCAATTTATCATTTCAGTTGCAAATTAGAGGCTAAGGTATATTCACCTAATATACTGATTTTCTTTTTAATGAATACTGTTATGGTAGCTTTCTGTAGTGCCACTACCAAAACTTCAACTCTGGTTTCCATGGACGTGCTGTCTAATAACCTCTTTGAAAGACTGTGGTTATTAGTTATTGTGTCCCTAGGAACTAGACTGTGAGACAATATGAGCTACAACCGAGATTGACAGTGTTGTCAGACCTCAGAATAGATAGGGAAAAGTATACTAGCAGCAGACAAGACTTAGGATCCGAATCATTATTGAATTTGCACCTATTTTGTTGCATTGTGTTTGCTGTTTTTTGCCTAATTTTTATTTGTTTCTAATTCTTCTTTTCATTTCGCCTTTTTTAAACTACTTCTGAATTCTAAACTCCAATGACATTCTAAAACATCATTGCATAGTAAAAGATCACTGCATAGTATAGCAGCAGCATAAGATCGTGTAGCTGCGAGAAGAGGGAGCCATCTGTCAGTCAGAGCAAGACTCCCTCCTCATAGGGAAAGCAGAGACAGTCTAATACCATCGCTGTCACCCTGATCACTGTGTATATAGCGCTGATTAAACACATTGCGTCCACAGTATATGGGAAGCGTAGATAGCGCTTCTTTCTTCAGACACAGTGATCGTGTGATCGCTAGGTGTAGGGAGGGAGCAGTAGTTGCTGGGTCCTAGGAGACTTAGCACTGCTATGCAATGAGGCTCAGTTTCCCATGTATTTGGGGATAATATACCAGCTTCAGTTATAGGGGAAATTAGATAAAAAAAACAAAAATGTATTTAAATATTTAACTGTCCTCAAAGGTCTTTTCTGATCTTTTGGGGATCAGAATATGTGAAATAAGTGAAAAGTAAATAAATAAAATCAGGTGTTGGAATAAGGAAGTGTCTGTTAAATCTCAAATCTCACAGGGTGCAGTTATTCTCATGAGAGCTAATTGAAACAAAGAGTGTGAGCAGTGTCAGACTGGGGTGCCAAGGGCCCACCAGTAACATTAACTTTAGGGGGGCCCACTATTCACCTGAATACAAATATTACACTACCCTCCTTCACAAATTTACCTATATCTCTATATAATAATAAACCAGGTAGTTTGATTAATGAATGATGAGTTTATCATGATACGCCTATGTTCATGAACGGTACAAATAATCTTTATCTTTTTGGTGGAGTATCTTGGAAATCACATGTCTGTGTATTTTTATTTGATTCTCGCTGTACCATAAAATAAATTCCAGAAACTTTTATATTGAAGTTTGAATTGCTCCAACAGCTTGAATTGCTCAGGTCATCCGTGATATCCTGAGATTAGTGATGAGCGAACGTGCTCGGTAATGCTCGTCACTCGCCCGAGCATCACTGTACTCGCGGTATTCGGCGAGCAGCGAGCATTTCCGTGTTTGCTCGGCGGGAGTTCTGGTGCATGCCCTGCATTTTTGGCGCTGTTTAGAGCGCCAATCAACATGCAGGGATTGTCTACCACGCAACGTAATGCCGCAGCCATCTTTGTTGTTGGTTTGGGTACGGCACCTTTTCCATCTTCTTTGGTTCAAACATTTTATTTTGTTATTTGATCTCATGTCAAACGTTTGGTGCTTGTTGTGGTCTATGACTATGTTATAGTTTTTCACCTTTTGGAAGTGTAACTTTATTCTATTTTTTTATGTTCTTGTTTTTTATGACTTACTATTGATTATGCTGACATCTTGTTTTGTCTTTTTAGCGATGTTATGAGTAAGACTCGGGAGAGTCGAAATGTCAGCCACACCACTAATCGCTTTATACATTGCTCCCTATTTTGTTATAAATAAACTCTATTATTTTGCATGGAATTCCATAGAGTGTGTGGTATATTTTGTAATTCTAGTATTACAGAGATTGGCTGGCCACACAGCGTCATCAGGTGTATAAGAGACTGGTCGGCGCCATGCTCGGCTCTGTCTGCTCCGGAATTAGCGAGTGTAGGGAGAGCTGCTGCCGAGATAGGGTCAGATTTGGGGGTTTAGAAGGAAGTGTGGGTCTAACATCAATAAAGACACAAATCCAGCATAATCAACAGTCCTTCTAAGGACTAATTACAGCGTATATAGATTGCAGTGCTAGGTAGACAGGGAGTGTATATACATATCAGTGCAAGGCATACACGCACTGTATGTGGGTATATAGATATCAGTAGCAGACAGGCATTCTATGTGACATACATCAAAAGGGTCCATTCCATTACTGTCTGCTGCTGCTGCCTATAAGCTATGTTGACAGTATATACACCGCCCTAGGTCTCAGTGGGCAGCCAATTTTTTTGGCATCCTAATCCTGACTATTTTTTTCCAAAGCCATCCAGAACTCCTTTTTCTTTGTCTAATTGCTTGTTGACACTGTAGAATACAGGCAGATCCTTTTCATAGTACAGTGTGAAAATACAGCTATTTTAAAGGGGTTTGCCTGTCCCAGGCCTGACATCTGAGTGCACCTAAAAATCTGCCATTTTTTGTGATACTGTAGAATTTTTTTGGAGTGTCTTATAAAATTTTTTGACACCATTTTGCTGCCCAAAAATATTTATGTGCCCAAAAAATATTTAGCTACAGGGCAGATATATTACACTGGGTTTTGTCCGCCACACGGATTGCATATCATTGAGCAAAAAATGTTGCCATTTCAGGCCTCCATAGAATTTTTTTTGTTGTGTCACTCATAGTCTACTTATTGCCTCAATTTTGCTGGCTAAAAAAAACCCAGGGTAGATATTTTAAAGTGGGCTCTTGTCACGTCGCCATTGGACTCGATGGCTAGTGTTCCTGCCTCGGCCGCTGAGAGGAGCCGGACTTCTTCAGCTAGTGATGCCGGTGATAGGAGGGCTATATCCTCATATAGTCCCGCTCCTTTGACGCCGGCCTCTGTCGCTGGGCATCGCCGTGTTTCTCCTGTGGGTGATGTTGGTGACAGAGAAGGGGTCCCTGCGCAGGCGTCTGGTGGACGCAGGTTTCGCTCTTCTGTCAGATGTGAAGTGGTTGGTGCCAGTCGTGCATCGCCATCTGGCCTGGTTCAGTGGGCGGTCTAGATGAGGTCATCAGGCTGTGAGCCTGTGAGAGATAGCCATGCCCTTCAAATACCTTGGAGCCTGGCCTGCAGGCCGCCAGATATAGTCTTGGTTTCCCCAGTGAGCTAGTGTGTATTTGCTATTTTGTCTCTGACTTTAGCCTGGATTTTTGACCCTTCTACTGCCTGCCGATTTTGTACTTTTGCTGCCCTCCCGGTTTTGACTTTGACTTTTGACTACGCTTTCAGTCCCGTTTAATATTCCCTTCCTGGCGACCTTCCTGCTCCGGTCCGCTGCTATCATAGGCAGCTACCCCTTGGGCTCCGCTGTAATTCCAGATCTCTGTATAGGAGTAAAGGGTCTCGAGGTTTCTCAGGGTGCTGTCTTACCTGCAGCTCAGACTCTCAGCGGGCGGATGCCACAGCTCTCTTTGTCAGACGCCTGATCAGTGTGCTAAAAATTTTGGCATTTCAGGCCTACATTCCCCTTTTTTACTGTCTGTTACCCTATTTGTATATACAGTCTTTTTGGGTAAAAAAAAAATAATCCAGCCCACATATTGACTAGTGTGTTATCTGTGTCAGACGCCTGTCTGTGTGCTGAAAATTGTGGCATTTCAGGTCTACATTACTCTGGATTTGCTGAGTGTTACCCTATTTCTATACAGTCTTTTGGGGTAAAAAAAAAAAATTAATCCAAGCCACATAGTGACCAGTGTGGTATCTATGTCAGACTCCTATCTCTCTGTGTGCTAAAAATTGTGGCATTTCCGGGCAACATTCCACTTTTTTGCTGTGTCATACCCAATTTTTATACAGTCTTTTTGGGTAAAAAAAAATTGATTAAGCCCACATATTGACCAGTGCGTTATCTGTGTCAGACGACTATCTGTCTGTGTGCTAAAAATTGTGGCATTTCAGGGCAACATTCCACTTTTTTGCTGTGTCATACCCAATTTTTATACAGTCTTTTTGGGTAAAAAAAAAATTAATCCAGCCCACATATTGACCAGTGTGTTATCTATGTCAGACTCTTATCTCTCTGTGTGCTAAAAATCGTGGTACATCAGGGCAACATTCCCCCTTTTTTTTGCTGTGTCTTACCCTATTTCTATAAAGTTTTTTGGGTAAAAAAAACAAACCAGCCCATATATTAACCAGTGTGTTATCTGTGTCAGACGCCTATCTGTCTGTGTATTAAAATTTGTGGCATTTCAGGGCTGCATTACACTGGACTTGCTGAGTGTTACCCTATTTCTATACATAGGGATGAGCGAGTATACTCGTTAGGATTCGGTACTCGGCGAGTAATGCGGTACTCACGGTACTCGAGTCCTAGCGAGTAAATTTCACTACTCGCCTCGCAATATTTGGATCTCTCACTCGTCATGTGTTAGCCAATCACAGTAAAGCCACCGCCTTCTGTGTTGTAGCATTACAGTGATTGGCTGGCCGCGCAGCGTCATAGTCATAGCCTATGAGTCATAGGCTATGACTATGTGTGCGGAGAATGTGTGCGGAGGTCTGTGTGTGTGTGTGTGTGGGGCCTGTGCCGGGCTATGCTGGCTCTGGCTCTGCAAGGCTCTGTGGGCTCTGCCGGGCCTGTGCCAGGCTGTGCCGGCCTGTGCCGGGCTCTGCAGGGAAGACGAGGACTTCAGGGAATTAGGTGTGAGCGGTGAGTATGTACTCTGTTATATGTTGTATGTTCTGTATGTTTGTTTTTTTTACATTCACCACATTAGCCGGATGATGGGAATACTACTTTCCCATCATCCGCTAATGCTTTCACTATAGCAGGCATAGCCGGATGGGACAAGTAGTCCCATCGGACGATGCCCATAGTCTCTGCCCACACACATTCTCTGCCCATTACTCGCATTTCTCATAGACTTACATTGGACTCGCTACTCGTTACGAATACCCGAGCATTAGGAGCTACTCGTGACGAGTACAGCGAGTCCGAGTATTTCACTACTCGCTCATCCCTATCTATACAGTCTTTTGGGATAAAAAAAAATCCAGGCCACACAGTGACCAGTGTGGTATCTGTGTCAGACTCCTATCTGTCTGTGTGCTAAAAATTGTGGCATTTCAGGGCTGCGTTACACAGTTTCTTCTTAGTCTTACCACAGTTATTGACACCAGTTTGTTAAACAAATAAAGTACATTCCACATATTTGAAAGTGCATTTTTCCTGCACATGAATCACATCTAAGTTTGATCCTAATTCAGCCTTTTTTATTGAACATTGAAAATATTGTTCTCCATTTAAAATGGGAAAGGCATGTGGCAAGGGTCGGGGAAGTGGACGTGATGGTGATAGTGCATGCAGAAGCAGAGGCCGTGGGCAAGCTGCAATTGTGCCA
>VIAB01003929.1:93768-110014 GCA_009801035.1 Oophaga pumilio
CATACGAAACCCTTTGTCAGACAAAATGAACCCCAGAAAGGACAGTTCTTGAACAAAGAATGAGCATTTTTCAGGTTTCGCAAAAAGCTCTCCCGTAACCTCTGGAGAACCGCATGTAGATGATCCATATGAATTTTTTTGATGAAAACACAAGGATATCATCTAAATACACCACCATAAAGTGCCCAATAAAATCTGAAAATACATGGTTAATAAAATTCTGAAAAACAGCTGGTGCATTAGTGAGGCCAAAGGGCATAACCAAATTCTCAAATAACCCTTCCGAAGTGAGAAATGCCGCTTTCCACTCATCCCCTTATTATTACTTATTATTATTAATCACCTTAGATTATATGCTCCCCTGAGGTCGAATTTAGAAAACCACTTGGCCCCCCGATAATTGATTGTACAAATCAGGGATGAGCGGGAGGGGATAGGTATTTCTCACTGTGATGTTATTTAATTCCTGAAAATCGAGGCATGGGTGCAAACCACCATCTTTCTTTTTACAAAAAGTAATCCAGCCGCCACAGGGGAGACAGAGGGACGGATGTGGCCTTTACATAGGCTTTCAGAAATATACTCCTTCAAAGCGGTTCGCTCCGGGCCAGAGAGGTTCTACAGACGGGCCTTAGGCAATTTAGCACTCGGAACCAGATTGATAGTACAGTCAAAAGGGCGGTGTGGTGGTGAGACCTCGGCCTCCTTTTCGGAAAAAACATCCTCAAAATCCTTCAGGTACTCCGGAATACCTTCCAGATTAATGGATGACACAAGTACAGTAGTAAGGCAACCTTTAACACAATTAGGACCCCATTTAACAATGTTCCGAGATTCCCAGTCTATCACAGGATTATGTAATTGTAACCAGGGAAACTTCAACACCAGTCACGCAGGAAGATTGTCCAGAACAAGACATGAAATACGTTCCTGGTGCAAGGAACCCACTTTAAGGAGAAACTCCTCCGAGACAAATTTAATGACATTCTTAGCCAGCGGTGTTTTGTCAATGGCAACAATATAAATAGCAGTCTCGACGATCCGCAGTCCACGAAAGCAGAAGTGGGTGTGAAGCCACCCAAAACAAAGTTCCACTTCCAACAATACTTTAGAAAATGAGGAAAAAGGTACCTGAGGGTCTGGGTGACCTCCTCGACAGTCACCCAGACTTAGATGTTTCCCGACACCTTGCTAGTCGGTGGGCAGGAGGGGCAGTCATTTCTCCAATGTCCAGGATTTCCACAGTAGAAACACAGCTTTCCTTCCCGTCGCCATCTCCTTTCCTTCTCCTTGAGGTTGGTGGCCCCCACCTCCATAGGTTCAGACAGTGGCAAAACAACAGGATTAGCAGGGAGCAATGGAACCTTTCTCTGTGTAACACCTCTCTCCCGCAGCCTCCGATCCATACGGATAGCCTGAGTCATAGCCTCCTCCAATGATCTGGGTGGTGGATGGAGAGTCAGAGCATTCTTCAGGTGATCCGACAGTCCTCTCCTGAACTGACATCTCAGCGCAGAGTTATTCCAGGACACTTCAGTGTACCATCGACGGAATTCGGAGCCATACCATTCGGCCAGCAGCTTGCCCTGAAAAAGCCCACGATTGAGGTCCCTTCCAAAGTAAGGAAATAATTATCCCCACCCGCTGACTCTCATCTCCAGAAGATTGGGGTCTAAGAGAAAACAATAGCTTGCAATTCTCCTTGAACGTACGGAACCTATCCTTTTTCCTAGAGAAGGTATCTGGGAGCTTGACCATAGGTTCAGCAGAGTGCAAAGAGACATCAGCCATGTCAGAGTGATTACAGACAGACTGGGAAGAAGATCCCTGCAAAGAATTTATCATTTCAGAAAGCTCTCTTTGCAGGTAATTATGAGACGTGGCCAAGACCCTATGTTCCACAGACAGATCCTGCATCATTTGCATCAAACTAGCCATTTGATCGAAATGTTATGGAGCGGATCCATAGAAAGCAGAGCAGAGAGGAAAAAAACTGTGTGTTTCTAGTCAGTTATAATATCATGCTGCTGCAGTGCAGGTAGGTGCCGGCTCCACTAGATGGCAATATAGTGGAAGTAGAACTGCACCTAGACCAAGCAGGTCTGTCGTGCAGCAGCGAGGCTGCCACCAGGTGGCAGCAGAATGGTCAAACAAGCCGGGTCAAATCCTAGACTATAGCGCAGTACCAAAGGAATAAACAAACTCAGGGTCGGGGACAAGCCAAAGGATCAGTAACGGTCAGGTGCGGATAAGCCAAAAGGCACAAGACAGAAACAGTTCAGGATACAAGCCTAGTCAAAAACAAGGAGTCAACACACTAAAGGGGATCATTGAGTCAGGACGGGAATAGGGGAAAACAGAGACACAGGTTCAGACAGCAAATGCAACAGGACAAATCAGAGCAATCAGAGTCAGCTACAGCAGCAATAGGCAAGAACTATTACTGACATTGCCTGCAGTAAGCAGTGGCGATAAATAGCCAACTTGCACGCAGACTGAGGCTGAGAAAGGTTAACCCCTGACATGAACAGCCCGGGAAAAAGTGAAAACAGGACTCAAAAGCCGGTCTGGATCATAACAGCGAGCTCACACACGTACCATGTCTGACCCATGTGCTTAACCTCGTGGTTCAGTGGTTTCTCAAAACCTACCAGGAGCTGCCGGATCTGCTCGTGAAAGTACGCCACCTGTGTGCCCATTTTAAAAAGTCAGCTACAGCTTCCGCTGCCTTGCTGTGCTTTAACAGCATTTGTAGCTTCCAGCTCACCGACTGGTGTGTGATGTCCCCACACATTGGAACTCCACACTGCAGTTGTTGGTAAGGATTTGTGAGCAGAAGAGGGCTGTCGTTAAGACTCCACACATAAGACCTCAGGAGTGGACATGGATGTCATATGTACCATCCTCTAAAACTTTGAGGACTCCACGAAGATGTTGAGCTGCGATGACACCATAATTAGCATCACCATCCTGCTTCTCTGTCTTCTGAAACGCTCACTGTTATGTTTCGGTAATTTAGGAGAAATAGCAAAAAATAGCAAAAGCAGTAATACACCAGAGAGGCTGGAACCTATTGGATTGCAGTAACCTGAACTAACCACACAACTAGAGGTAGCCATGGAGCGTTCCTACGGTGATCCTAGACGCCTCGTCACAGCCTGAGAGATAACTACACCTAAGGCAGAAAGATGAAAGCTATCTGCCCTGGAGCAGATCCACAAAGAAAATAGGAAGCCCCCCAAACATGTAATGGCGGTTAGACAAGAAGAAAGCACGGACACAGACAGAAAATAGAATGAGCAAACGCTGGGGCCCAATCTGTGTAGACAGAAAAGAATTCTGACTGCAATCCAAAAAAACCCTAACAAAAATACCAACACTTCTGATTGCCAAAAAAACTGAGATCACACGATCTCATCCACCTAAATCAGATCTCTGGTGTAACAAAACGCTATTCAGCAAATAAAAAGTAACAAAGGAGCAAAGCAAAAGTGCAGACACAAACGGAGCACAATTGCAGCGCCAGACCCCCAAAAGGGAACAGGCTGCAGTCCACTGCAAGCAGCAAACCAGCAGAGAAAATCAAACAGAGGAAAAAAAAACAGCAAACACTTATCTGAAGGAGAGCAGGAAACTAGCAGTGCTTCAAGCAAGACCAGAAGGAACAATTGATAACCGGCAAGGCTGCTGGGAACTCAGGCCACTTATATCCTACCATTCAGCACCAGCTGAAGGCCATTCAGTAATCAGTTCATTACCCTCAGCAACCACCGGAGGGAGCCCCAGCTCAGAAGCCGCCTCCAGCATATTCACAACAGCTCACTGTTCACAATCAAAGAGAATGCATTGCAGACGGAGCACAATGAGATGGAGCAAGAAACCATACAGGGTTATTACACACAGCCCAGCCTCATCTCATCCCAACGTGGATTGTGTGACAATGAGGAAGAGGAGGAGGAGGAAGAACAGGAGCTAGTTTCATATGCTATAAACGGAACTACCTGCACATCTGTCATACCGTCTATTCAGCGTGGATTGCCTGAGGACAGAGACAAGGAGGAGGAGGAGAGCATGATTAGTCATCCTCTTGGTGAGGACATGGAAGTTGTAAGCTGTCTGGCACGCATGGCTGAGTTTATGTTACGCTGCCTTGACCGTGACCGTCGCGCTCTCAAAATTTTGGGTGACAGTCGTTACTAGTTGGTGACACTTGGTGACACTTCTAGACCCACGCTACAAGGAGAACTTTCTATCGCTTATTCCTGAGATGCAAGAAAGCTACCCAAATATTAAACACCGAGGACCGTGAGAACTGCAAAAACTTACGGAAAAAAAGGTCCTCAAATAAATTCATTTAAAAATAGTTTTTATTGAACCATGCCAAAAAAGTTTAAAAGGGATGATAACACACAAGAGAAAAACAATGCAAACATTGAGCAGGAGGATGAGTCCTACCCTACAATAAGAATGAATGAAATCCCTAAATATTAAATAATAGTAAAGTGCTTAAATAAATCAATAGATTTTACAGTACATCATATCACTATAAGGGTTCAAACACATCCTGCAGGACAAAAAATGGGATATTATCATCTTCAGACTTCCAAGTTAATGTATATCCAATTAAAGGATGGTGGCACTGAAAAGTATCAGAACGGCTTGAAAGTCTGTTATATAGAAAATTCTTTGCATACCATAAATCAAAATAGTAAGTGCTAAATAGCATAGCTATAGAAACAATTACACAGTGGCTAAAGGATGCAGATAATTACCCAAAGTCCGGACCACTACAATGTATCCCTTGACGCACGTTTCGGTTTCTTCCTCAGAAGGGGTGCACCATCCCTTTTAAACTTTTTTGACATGGTTCAATAAAACTATTTTTAAATGAATTTATTTGAGGACCTTTTTGTGTAGGTTTTTGTTATTCCTGAGGTGGATAGGTTTACTAAAATGAGGCAGTACCAGAAGGCCCTTGTTGCGGAATTATTAAAAAATTCCCATCTAAAAACGCTGGCAGCAGATGTCACAGTTCTTTGGACAACCTAGGAGTAGAGGCGAGAGAGACACAACTCCAATCCAGCAGAGGCAGGGGTACACTGTCAAAGTTTTGGGAGAGTTTTCACAGACCCTCCCATCGCACAGGCCCTGAGGCGTGGGGTACTCTCACAAGGAGTGCAAAGTTTGGGATGCTGCTGAGGGAGTACCTTGCTGACCGTACCAACGTTTTCCGTGATTCCTCTGTGCCTTATAATTATTGGGTATCCAAGCTGGACATGTGGCATGAACTGGCTTTCTATGCCTTGGGGGTCCTGGCTGGCCCTGCCGCTAGTGTTTTGTCAGAGCAGGTTTTAGTGCCGCTGGTGCAATTATAACTAATAAGTGCATCCGCCTGTCAACTGAAAATGCTGACAGGCTGAATTTTATAAAAATGAACAAGGGCTGGATTGGGCGAGACTTCTCTACACCACCGAATGATTGCAGCGTAACATAAACTCAAATCCAGTGTCTTTTTTTTGGGAGGTCGATTCTCATACACCTCTTCACACCCACACATGGGTATATGCTTCCTGATTTTGGCTATTTGCTGTTGTCCTACTCCTTCTCCTCATCTTCATCATCCACCAACACTACATCACCATCGTGACCGGGTTCCCTGATGCAACACATACATAATTTTTTTAAAGGGTGTTTATGATGCCCGTAGCAAAATTTTTTATACAGTATGTTCATGTATACCCCCAGGGGTAAATGTTTGTCAGCCAGTACACTTAGTGTACGGGCATTACAAGTATAGGAGACCCGCTCCTTTCTAATGGGAACTTTTTTTTAATGAGGCCCTCCTCCACGTCTCTACCAAGGGGCATTGTAGTGCCTCCAATTTTTGTGGCAGCCCTTGCATTCATTGCATAGGCAAACACTATGGGAGAGCCGCTCCTTTCTAATGTGAACATTTTGTTATGAAGTCCTACTCCACATCTCTACCAAGGGGCATTGTAGTGCCTCCAAATTTATGGCAGCACTTACATTCACTGCATAGGTAAACACTATGGGAGTACCAAATTCCTAATAATGGGAACATTGCTTTCAGGTGGCCCTCCTGTATGTCTATTCAAAGGGGTATTGGGATGCGTCTAAATTTGGTGCAGG
The DNA here is from genome assembly GCA_009801035.1 of Oophaga pumilio. Taxonomy (NCBI): domain Eukaryota; kingdom Metazoa; phylum Chordata; class Amphibia; order Anura; family Dendrobatidae; genus Oophaga; species Oophaga pumilio. Next base: position 99,919 of record VIAB01003929.1, read on the forward strand.
GCAGGCCTTGCATTCACTGCATGGGCAAACAGTGTTTGAGTACCAAATTCCTAATAATGGGAACATTTCTTTCAAGTGGCCTTCCTGAATGACTCTTCAAAGAGTTATTGGGGTGCGTCTAAATTTGGTACAGGGCAGGCCTAGCATTCAATGCATAGGTAAACAGTATGGGAGTACCAACTTCCTAATATTTGGAACATTGCTTTCAGGAGGCAATCCTGTACGTCTGTTCTAAGGGTTACTGGGTGCGTCCAAATTTAGCGCAGCCCTGACCGCTCACTGCATTCGCAATAACAGTATAGGAGACCCAATGTGTAATAATGGGAACAGCATAGCATAGCCAGCTAATGGCTCTCTAAGAATAGTGAGGGCTGACTGCTGGCCCTTTATGATTAGTAAAGACCGCCTGATGACCCTATAAAAATAGGTTTTGTGACTTTCAGAGTCACTCCTTCATAAATGAAACAGGATGTATCTGATAATGTGTCACACACCACATTGCCAGATAAGGTTGTAAAATGTTAAAATGACATTTCCCAGTGAATGTATTTGTCTTGGTTGAAAACAAAGCTAAAGTTGAAAAACGCATCAAAAATGCTATTTGTGAACATAGCCCAAGGTGTGGAGAAGCATTTTTGTTTTTGGTTACTTAAGGGTATGCCACACTAAGCGAGATCGCTAGCGAGATCGCTAACGAGATCGCTACTGAGTCACCATTTATGACGCTGTAGCGATCTCGTTAGCGACTAACGACTTCACCAGCGTCGCAGGTGGGACTAGGTTTTCCCAACGACCGCAGAGGTCGTTATACAGATCGCTGATGAGTTGTGTTTGGAATCACAGATCGCTGATGAGTTGTGTTTGGAATCTAACTAGCGATCACATAGCGATCGCACTAGCGATCTCGCCAAGTTAAGTCGTTGTCGTGATCGCTGGTGCGATCGCTAAGTGTGGCAGTGCCTTTATTTTGCCTTATATACAAGTGATTACCCTGGAAACGAACAAAAAGGTGACTGGCTGCATTTATCACCCCTACACAGGAAAATCCTGCAAAATTCGGGGTTTCTTTAAATGTGACACCTCTTTTGCAATTTATGTAAGTGAGTGCCCCTGCGGGCTATTGTATGTCGGAGAAACTACTCAAGCCGTGAAGGACCGCATATCTAAACACAAATCCACAATTCACTGTAAGAATTTACTTCTCCCTATTCCAAATCATTTCATTTCCTCTGGACATACAATAGCCCAACTCAAATTTCAGATTTTGGAACAGGTTCCTCAGCCCAGAAGAGGTGGTGATCACATAAGACAATTGAAGCGGCGTGAGGCCTTCTGGATCCACACTCTTGACACTTTGTCACCAAAAGGCCTGAACCTTCTATCATTCATGTGATTATTACCATGTTATCCTATCATTTTGACTATGTAATCCCATTCTGTGCCTTACTTGGCCAGATTATAATTCCATGGTCATCTTTGCATTTTATATCTCATGATTAAGTCCTTTATAGATATACTTTTTTCAGTCATAAATACGTATTACTGTCACGGTCATTATAACTAATGAATTTTGACTTTATGCCATGTATGCCTGTATGGATGTTTATCCCAGTTATGAATATTTACTATTTTTACAGTCTTTATTTAATGTAGTTGTGTCTATAGGACCTATATTAACTCTGCTTCTATTCTCTTCCAGTGCCGCTTGTATTAAACACCAAGTGTTCTCTGGACACCCTGCCTCTTTATCCGTACCTTTTTGTCCTCACCGGCACGCAATACTGTCGACATCCTTCTCCTGGAACGCATTATTTATCAATTGGAACGCATTAGCTGCCTTGACAAGCACGGCCATTAGATTCCTACTGTGTCACTTCTTGCTACATGCATCAACCGTTCACTGGCCCTCTGGTGTCTCTATGTCCCGCCTCTTCCCCTTTTTAGTGCCGTCTGTCATAGCGCACGGTAGCATGGACTAGCGGTGGACTGTTATGTTTCGGTAGCTGAGGAGTGCAGGTAAAAAGGCAATACACCAGAGCAGTTGGAATCTATGAGATTGCAGTACCCTGACTAACCACCACAACTAGAGGCAGCCGTGGAGCGTTCCTACGTTGGTCCTAGACGCCTCGTCACAGCCTGAGAAACTAATTACACCTAAAGATAGAAATGGGAAAGCTATCTGCCCCGGAGCAGAACCCCAAAGATAATAGAAAGCCCCCAAACATGTAATGGCGGTTAGACAAGAAGAAATACTGACACAGAAAGAAAATAGTATGAGCAAACGCTGGGGCCCAAACTAACTAAATAGAAAAGGATAGGAAGGGCACTTACTGCAATCCCAGAAAACCCTGAAAAGCACCAACTCTACTAATTTCAAAAACACCTGAGATCACACGACCTCTACCACCTAAATTAGTTCTCTGGTGTAACAAAATCAAAACAGCAGCCACTGAAAAAACTGTAAAAAGCAAAAGTACAAACATCAGTGGCTGAACTAAACTGAGAGGGCAAAAGCCCCCGGAGGGGACCCTGAAGGCCCCCACAGAAGTGCAGGACAAAATGCAAAAATCTAGCACAAAAACAAAAAGAAGAAAATGTCTTATCTGTTAGCAGGAGATGCAGACTCGACACAGCAGGCTACAAAGGAAGCAGGAATCAAGGATTGAGACCAAAACAATTGATCACCGGCAACCCTGATGGGAAGGCAACTCCCTTATATAAGACCAGTCAGTAACACCCGATTCCCACTCCTCACAATCTTCACTGAACAGACCAGTACCGCTTGTAACCACCAGAGGGAGCCTCTGCTCAGAACTCATTTCAAACCCATTCACAACAGTGGACACTGCGTCCCACACACATCACAGGTACGGCGCGCACTTCCCAGAATCTAAAGGTTAGTTACCCTGTGATTTTACTGATAGTGCTCTACTTTATTTATTTACTGCCCGGTATGAATCGTATACTTTATTTACAGACCTGCCACTTTTGCTTGGCTTTACCTCCTCTAAGATAAACTGCAGTTTCAGAAACAGCCTGGTATGTTTTCTATCACATATTATTCCTACTATTTCATTAGCTTCAACTGCCACCAATTGTTCCTTTTTCCTATTTAAAGACCATATCCTATCATCAGCGATCTTATGGGTCCACTCATATCCCTGTACAAATTATTACGGGTACGTTCATTATATCACCCATGCCACCTCTATTAATTCACATGCTGTTCTTATATGTATTCTGGTCTAATCTTTTTGATAATCAGCATTTCCTCGTGTTATCTAAATATATTCTATTGACCATGATTAATGTGTATACTTTATTTGTATTTTATTTTTAATTTTTTTATTGTTTTGTAGTGACTGATGAAGGTCCATTATTAGGACTGAAACGTTTCTGTTAATACTTTGTGGATACCATTAAATTCCTTGCTTGATCACCTTAAGTTGAGTGCCGAGTCTCTTGTTATACACTTTATGATGTGGGAACCTACCTAACTATGGCTGTGCATATGTCTACTGTTCACACAGGTCCATTTGAAGATCACCAATGACCATCTGGATGATCCAGTGGAGGCATTGGAGAAAGTCATGTGTTCAGATGAGACCAAAATAAGAACTTTTTAGTATCAACTCCACTTGCCATATTTGGAGGAAAAAGAAGGATGAGTACAAGCCCAAGAACATTATCCCAACCGTGAAGCATGGTGGGGGAAAACACTTTACTTTGGGGGTACTTTTCCGCAATGGGGACAGGATGACTGCACCGTATTGAAGGAAGAATGGATGGGGTCATGTATTGCAAGATTTTGGCCAAAAACCTTTTTACCTAAGTATGAGCATTGAAGATGGGTCGTGGTTGAGTTACAGTGACTCGTAACACACGGCCAAAGCCACTAAGGAATGGCTCTGTAAGAAGATTTTCAAGGTCCTGGAGTGGTCTAGCCAGTCTCCAGACCTGAACCCAATAGAAAATCTTTGGAGGGAGCTGAAACACAATGTTTTCCAGCGACAGCTCCAAAACCTGAAAGCTCTGGAGGAGATCTGCATGGAGGAGTGGGCCAATGTCCCTGCTGCAGTGTGTGCAAACTTGGTCAAGAACTACAGGAAGCATCTGACCCCTGTAATTGCAAAAGTTTATGTACCAAATATTAAGTTCTGATTTTCTATTGTATCAAATACTTATTTAATGTAATAAAATGCAAATTAGTTAAAACAAATCCAGAAAATCACATTGTATGATTTTTACATAAGATTTGTCTCTCACAGTTGAAGTGTTCCTATGATAAAAATTACAGACCTCTCCATTCTTTGTAGGTGGGAAAACTTGCAAAATCAGCAATATATCAAATTCTCATTTTCCCCACTGTAATTATTTCATATTCAACTGTAAATATTTTTTTGCAAATTGACGTAGCACCTATGGGCTCTAAAATCTCGCCTTCACTTTCAATTCTTTTTATTGCATTGTGGGACGAGAAATTTATCTTCAACGTCAATTATCCTTTTTTCAATGATTAAAGGGAACCTGTTGTGTAGCCCAGCTGCGCTTGGAGCCACATGTCCCAGGAGGATGCACCAAAGGTAACCCCCACACGTAACTGATATTCATTCACAGCTTCACCAATCCCAGGAGCCACCAGAGGGAGCCCTTGTAGAGAGTATATATATAAGGATGGTGAAGCCACAGCAGTTAGTCTTAGTGAACACCTCAGATGAGAGGAGAGCAGATTACCTCAGAGAGACAGACAGTCTAGTCACCTCAGACAGAGCTGATTAGCTGGGAAAGTGTGTGAAGCTGTTAATTCCCTTAGAGTGTGGAAAGTTAGCTCAAACAAGTGTGCATAGATCAGTTAGACGGAAGGTCCTGATAGCTGCTTCAGACAGAGCGTTAGAAAAAAAGAAGGAAAGGGAACAGCAGTGACCGAGAGAACCTGAAGACTACAGCTTGAGCCTAGTTCAATGTGTGGAGGCTAGTACGAGTGGAGAAAGATAGCCACTTCAGCCTGGTCAGAACTGAGTCAACTGAGTGTAGTTTCAGTGAGCAAGCGTGCCGACGCTTTGAGAGCGGTGAAGAGAGAGAAGAATCAGCTATTTACTGCTAGTGTGCTTATGTTAAGGGTCGGAGTAGGACGAAAGGCGAGTGGAAGAGAAGAGAGAGTAACGGAGGTTGAAACAGCATTGATAGCTTACCTCTACTCTGAACAACCGGACACCGGGTCCAAGCTTGCTAGCATCTACACGACTAGTAGGAGATACCGGAGACCCTGCTGGACTTCAGGTCGCAGGGGCCCAAGAGTGCTGATACGTAACCGGGGTCAGGAAGACAGGAGTCTGGTCAGCGCAACCATTAGAGACTGTGTCTATCCAAGAGAAGGCCTCACCACAAAGTCAGCCGGGCGCACAAATTGAAGACAGAGTTAGACTTCATTTCATACAGGTCAGAAACTCACACAACAGGAGTAAGGAGGCCCTACACCTACTCAGTGGGAATACTGGACGTGCATCCTCCACCCTGCCAGCTTCCCGGGACGTGCCTGTAACTACCATCAGTAAAGGTACAGAAAGAGACTTTCGTGTGTGTGTCTGCATTATTGCTCCTGCGGCTGAACTCCCCTTCTCCATCCTGCACCCCAGCACTGCCATCCACCCTGAGGGACCCAGTCTTGCCTGTGGAAGACTTAACACCTTGCTGCCCAGTAACAACCCCTCAGTGGATCTACCCTGCAGCGCTGGTCACCCTGACCAGGTACCACAGGTGGCGTCACGAACAAACTGTATATACTTTAATCCCCTGTAAATATCTCCCTTTTATTGAGGTGAGCCCCAGGGCCACGGACCGAGCTGTGCTATCCGTGACATCCCCCATTGAAGTGAACGGGCTCGGTGCCGAGTACCCCACGGTCCTGCTACGGGCGACTCACTGTCACCATGAATAATGTTGTTAAACTGCATATATGGGGTTAATCTGCAGGTTAACAGTGTTATGATGCTGCCGAGCGCCTGCACGCAGCCGAAAGCAGCGGGGAGAAAATGTCACGCTCTGAGCATACAGATCAGCCGCTATAACCGTGCCCCCGATTCTAACTGACAGCTGGCCACAATGTAGAGCCATTGTCAGTCAGGACCAGGGGTGTGGCTACATTGGCCGCTCTGTTTACTAAGAGCGTGACTGAACTGGCACCACCCCGCCCATATGATTGAATACCGTATGCTGGCTGGGAGAATAAAGATCCTTTTCTCCCACTGCAATCGGCTATGTGCAGGCGACAGATGGCATCATAACGGTATTTATTATTATTATTATTACACATTTATATAGCGCCATTTATTCAATGGCGCTTTACATATGAAAAGGGAATTTAAATGCAGATTAACCCCATATCTGCAGGTTATCAGTGTTATTCCTGGTGACAGAACATTTTACAAGGAAAGTACAGTCATTAAAAATAGACTCCAGAACAGAGGATGTAATAACCGTCTGGTACATACCACTTATGAAAAGGTGAGATCTACATCCAAAGGCACGATTCTCTACAGTGACGTTGATTCCCAAGTTCCTCACACTACTAACACACCAATTACGTTCAATACATCATTCAGCTTACAGTTCAATCAAATGAAATGTATTACTCTAAAATATCTACCTATGGCCAATCAGGATGATACCCTTAGAGATATTATGTCATGCCTTCAGCATTACATTTCATTGTTGAGCTTGTTTGCAGTATACAAGCTCCATCTAGTGGCTGAATTTATTTATCGGCACTAGCTTTTTGTCCCTCTGCTCTTCCTATCTCTTGCTTGGTAATGGTGCCTTTTGGGAAAAAGAATCTCATTACCTCATAGTCTGGTGTTCAGGGGACATGCACCATTTTACTCCCCTTCGAGATAGCATCGCTGGTTGGAAGGATTATGTGGTACTTGTTTGCAGCCACAAGATACCTAAAACTCCCATCCCTGCATTAGTCAGTTGCATTTATAAGATTTGATAGCAGGCTGGCTTAACACATGTTGTTTATAAACTGTTCCGCCATTTGCCTCATGTATTTCTTTGTTCACTGAATACATGTATTGATACCTTATTATTACTTCTAGTTTCACCCCAAATGCTTTTACAAATATTTAATAAACTACATAGACTACGCGCACACATCAGGGTAACCTGTAGCGTGGCTAGGAGAAGTCGTTCCCTAGGTAAAAAGAATATAACTTGGCTTAAATCCAAAGGTTTTTTCAAATGTAAAGGAAGCAGATGTAACATATGTATTTATGCCGCTAATAAAACCCTGCATTTTCTTACCACAAAGGAGGTAGTCGCTGAATCACCGATTTTAATTAATTGTGATTCACATCATATACTGTATTATATTGAATTAGTTTTCTGTAATCTACGATACATTGGCTGCACCACTAGGAGATTTAAAAAAAAGTATTGCTGAACATCTTGCTAATATAACCAAGAAAAACAGCTTATATTCTGGTGCAGCAAATCACTTTACTACACATAAGTAAGTTATGAGAAGGCAATTCTCAGAAACACTTAACCGTACATGAAAATTTTTGGATATTGAATTTAGACACTAAATATTCTCAAGATATGAACTTCAAAAACGATTTGTTCTTTATATATTGATTTTATTTGTGTTTCTTCTTTTTTTCTTGTTTTGTCTCCTTTGTCCAATATAATATGCAAATTACCTCATCAGAGAAGAAGAGGACTTGAACTCTGTCACCCTTTGGAATTCTAAACGTCACTATTGACCCTTTAGCAAATCTTGCAATATGACTTAGGATAAAAGCCAAATCAGAATCTCAATTTGCAGACATGATGTTTCGGGGTATTGCCCCTCATCAGTGCAAAGTAAGAGAACTGATTTGGCTAGGTAAGAAACTCTGGACTGAGATCTAAGGATTAACATTTCTCCTTGTGGAGAGTGACATACCGTCCAATATAAGAAATTTTGTTACTTTTCGAAATGGTTAAACACATGTCATTATGTATATGCCCATGATTGGTTAACTTTGTCTTTAAAACAAGACTTTGTTTGATACATACAGTACATTATTATGCTATGACTAAGGGCGTTTCACATGTCAGAAACGTGTCAGTGTTTTCATCTTTCCACCTTAAGTCGTTTTTAAATGGATTACAAATAAAGGATTACCATCTTTTACATTACCAGGTAGAAGCGCTGAATCTATTTACTATTTGCCAGCAGGTTCAAGCACACACTGGTTCAAGATTTCCCAGCTGCAGTGTGGATCAACAGGTGTTGTCTATGTTCTCCATTTTTCATACTAGCTTACTTATTCCTTTAGAATAGTGTTTCCCAACCTCAATATCAATGATTTCCCACTGGTGCTATGTTGCGGATCTTTACATATCATAGAATTATAGAATGTAAGAGTTGGTAGGGACCTTCAGGTTTATCATGTCTCAATGCAGGATTCACTAAACCATCTCAAACAGATGTCTGTCCAGCCTCCGTTTGAAGACTTCCATTGAAGGCAAACTCACCACATCTCGCGGCAGCCTGTTCCACTCATTGATCACCCTCACTGTCAAAGAGTTTTTTGTAAAATCTAATCAGTATCTTCTCCTTTTCAATTTCATTCCATTGCTTCTCATTTTTCCATGTGCAAATGAGAATAAGGATGATCCCTCTACACTGTGACATCCCTTCCGATATTTGTAGACAGCTATTAAGTCTCCTCTTAGCCTTGTTCATTCCCAGACATTCCCAGATCCTTTAACTGTTCTTTGTAGGACATAGTTTGCTGTCCGCAAAATATCCTGGTAGCTTTTCTGTGAACTTGCTCCAGTTTTTTATGTCTTTTTCAAATGTGGTGGACAGAACTGAACACATTTTTCCAGATGAGGTCTGACCAAGGAGGAATAGAAGGGGATAATTACTTCATGTCTCATGGCTTTATGCTTCCCTTAATACATCCCAGAACTGTGTTTGCCTTTTCTGGTGCTACATCACACTGTTGACTCATGTACAGTCTGTGATCTATTAGTAGAACCAAGTCTTTTTCACATGTGCTGTTGCTTAGTTCTGTTCCTCCCATTCTGTAGATGTAATTTTTGTTTTTCTTGCCCAGATGTAGAATCTTGTATTTCTCCCTATGAAATACCATTCTATAGGTCGCTGCCCATTGTTGAAGCTTATCTAGATGCTTCTGAATCTTTCTTTGTATTATCTAGTGTTAACTATCTCTCCTAGCTTTGAATCATCTGCAAATTTAATTAGTTTACGTTAATTCATCTAGCTCATATAAAAATTTTGAACAACACTGGGGCCAAAACTGAGCCTTTTGGTACCCCACTTGAAACACTCTTCCAATTGGATGTGCAACCATTTTATTACTACTCTCTGAGTAGGATCATTAAGCCAGTTATGAATCCATCTAACTGTAGTCTTGTCAATTCCATACTTGGTCATTTTTCAATAAGGATAGTATGAGATACTTTATCAAATGCTTTGCTGAAGTTGGTATATACTACAACTACTGTATTTCCCTGATCCACCAAGTCAGTGATTCCATTGTAGAAGGAAATTAGTCTTTGATGACTTGTTTGCTACAAACCCATGCTAGCTCTGATTATTACTGTATTCTTATCCAAGTACTTACATACATGCTGTTTTATAATTTGTTCAAAAAATCTTTCTTGGTATAGAACTAACTTGCCTGTAGTTTCCTTGCTCAATCTTCTTTCCTTTCTTGAAGATAGAGACATTTGCCCTTCTCCAATCTTCTGGGACTTCTGTTTTCCAGGAATTTTCAAAGATTCTGGCTAGTGGTTCTGAAATTTCCATCGCTAACTCTCTCAGTACCCTAGGTTGTAATTCATTTGGATCAGTAGATTTAAACTAATTTAAATTAGCTAGGTGTTCCTTCACCATCTCTCTGTTTACAGATAGTGTGGATTCTTTTATTTCTTCGATAGCACAGTGAAGATTAGTTGATGTTACATTTGCTTTCTTAGAGATGCAAAATAGGAATGTAAAAGTTCGGCCTTTTCAAGTTCATTTTTGACCACTTCATCCTTTTCATCCTGTTAAAATCCTATAGCATCTTTGACTTTTCTT
>VIAB01003930.1:45770-56671 GCA_009801035.1 Oophaga pumilio
CAATCGCGACGATCTTCGCCGCGACACACCCGTGACAATACCCTTGTGACTCCTCGTTGCTCAGCCATTGGCCACTGTCCTTGACGGTAACGTAGTGGTGCGGTGTGTCAACCTAGGGGAAGACAATTTGACCCTCTCATCGAGAAGTGAAGTGGCTCAGGTGCTGGGTATGCTGGAAGAACTGGTGCTGCCAGAGACTGTCCAGTTAGCAGTGAAACAGGGAGATCCATGGACTGAAGCTGTCACCATGGCCCCAGAGCATCTGCCTGAAATACCAGAGAAGAGCGCCGGATCTTGGAACAGGTGCGGGTCAAACTGTCGGGACTCTCCCCACAGCAGATGCAACAGGTGGAAACTGTGCTGTAGAGTTACCAGGATGTCTTCGCCAGTCTCGAGGATGACTTTGGGTGCGCTATGACCATAATTCACGAGATCCCCACAGGAAATGCTGCACCAGTTTGGGAGCACTATTGTCAGATTCCGCTGCAAAAGTACCAGGAAGTGAAAGAAATGTTCGCACACTTGCTGCAGAGTGGGGTCATACGGGAAAGACAGATCCTGTGGGAAACCTATCGTTCTAGTTCAGAAAAAGGACAGAACCCTGCGTTTTTATGTGGACTACCAGCGATTAAATGCCTGTAAAGTTCAGGACTCTTACCCCCTACTGAGAATTGAGGAGTCATTGTCTGCCCTGGGAAAATCTAAGTACTTCTCGTCATTAGATCTGGCCAGTGGATACTGTCAAGTGCCCATGGCTGAGCAAGACCGGCCGATGACAGTGTTCATACTACCTATGGGGTTGTTCAAATTCAACCAGATGCCCTTTGGTCTTACCAACGCACCTTGAACCTTTCAATGGCTGATGGAGCAGTGTTTAGGAGACCTGAACTTTGAAGCCACACTCATTTGGATGACATCATTGTCTATGCAGCTACTTTTGAAGAACATCTCCGGTGGTTAGAACAAGTGCTGAGTAGGCTGCAGAAACATGGCCTGAAAGTGAAGCCCCAAAAATGCCACCTTTTCCGCAAACAAATCGAGTATCTGGGACACATCGTATCCACTGACGAAGTATGGCCTGCTCAAGCAAAGATAGCGGCAGTACAAGACTGGCCCACACCGAAGACAGTGAAAGATGTTTGGGCCTTTCAGGGGCTTACTGGGTACTACAGAAGGTTCGTGAAGAACTTCACCAGCATCGCCAATCCGCTGTTGGAATTACTCAAGGGGTACTATAAGGGGAGAAGAATTGGACCATCCAGTGGGGAAGCAGCCAGGATAAGGCCTTCCAGGGCTTGAAGATGGCTCTGACAGAAGCTGCAATCTTGGCCTATGCCAACTTCTCGCAACCTTTCATTCTACACACCAATGGAGGCCTCCATGGTCTGGGGGCCGTGCTCTCTCAAATGAAAGAGGGGAAAGAATGAGTTATTCCTTACACAAGTCGATCCCTCCATGTCTCAGAGCGGAACCCGACAACTACAGTTCATTCAAACTGGAGCTGCTGGCGCAGGTGTGAGCAATGACAGGGAAGTTTACTGAATACCTGTCGGGATCCAAAGTCTTGGTGTGAACCAATAACCACCCTTTGGCCCATCTGTAGAATGCAAAACTGGGAGCCATGGAACAAAGATAGGTGACCCGCATGGGGAAATACCGGTACAAGATCGCCTATTGAAAGGGAGCTGAAAATACACACGCAGATGCTCTATCTAGAGTGACTCATGAGTGCCCAGGCCATGATTGGGGCGAAGAGTTGGAGGCAGTAGAAATTAATGGCTTCCGAGAATTCACCAGGTCGTTGGCAGCGATGCAAGAACAGATCGATGAGGCGTCCAGAGAACAGGTGCTGGAACAACATCGAGATGACTGGGTGCAGCTGCAGCAGGAAAATAAGGAACTTGCTCAACTGAGACAGTGGGTAGCTTTGAAGCAGCTCCCCAGCGGAGATGAATGAGGTGCCCTGTCCCCAGTAGCTTTGCAGTTTCTCAGACAATAGGAAAGAGGCCAATTAAAATATGGCTTGCTGTATCGAAAAGAGCAGTTGGTACGTGAGCTTGGGACCACCTGGCAAGTGGTACTCTCCGAAAGGTTGATCGGTATAGTGGCCACAGAGGCCCATGAGAGGGGGCTCACTTCGGTCTGGAGGAGACGTTCCAGTGGCTACAGAAGTCGGTTTATCAGCTCGCTGTAAGATTGCAGTAGAGGAGGCCTGTCAGCGATGCCGAAGATGTGAATTGGCTAAACCTCCGGAACAGAGATCTCCCTCCTAGACCATAGTGACCTCTGCTCCCTAAGAATTGCTGTGATTGGCTATTTGACTGTGGGTCATGCTCTTCTGGGCTATGAACATGGTCTAGTGATGACCGACCACTTCACCAAGTTTGCTGTGGTTACTCCGACCCAAAATCAGACTGCCGAGTCAGCTGCGCAGGCTATCTGTCGAGACTTCATTCAGACCAAGGCGCTTGTTTCCAAGGCCAAGTGATGGAAGCATTACACCTTCTATACCAAATTGCAAAGTCAAGAAACGACGCCCTATCTTTATAGAGTCTGTAAACGCTTTAACCGGACACTGATTCAGATACTGAGAATATTGGAGGAAGATCGGAAAGTCCGTTGGCCCGAGTATGTGGCTGAATTGGTCAGGGTCTACAACAATCGTGTGCACTGCACAACAGAATACACCCAGTATACTCTACTATTTGGGCGGAAAGGATGAGAAATACCCGAGCTGGAGCTGGAACCAGAAGAAGACTACCCAAGGACTGGGGTGTCTTCCTGAGTCCGAGAACACAGACACCGGTTGCAGACTCTCCACCGGCTGGTACAAACTAAGTTCCAAGAACTGGAGCACATGAAGCACCGCCCCTCCAAGAGACAGCTCTTAGAGTGGGAGATTAAGTGCTGGTCCGGGACAAGAGGCCACGGAGCAAGCTGGAATACCGATGGGAGAAAATTCCATATCGGGTGAAACGCAGAGTTGACAATTCTGGCCCAGTGTATAAGATTCAACCTGAGGGTGAAGAAGAAGCGACTATTCGCATAGTCCACTGTAACATGTTGCATCCCTGCAGTTCGTGGGACCATGAGGAGGAGGAGAAAGAGTCGGACCCCATCGAGGCGCCTAGCCCTCCGACATTTGACTATGATGAGGAAGAACCAGTTGCATCGTCCTCAGACTTGGAAAGCTCACTGGCCGCTAGTCCAAGGTAAATACATCAGCCAGAAACTCTAGAAATGGCTGTTCCATAGGAACCATACGCACCCCCGCCTTTCACTATTCAACCTGACTCTACAACTCAACCTGACCTACTCCACACTGAAAGGATGACCGCTGGAAGACCCCCTAATCGTTATGAACAGGATCAGTTTATTTGGCAGCGGAGTGCCCAGGAAAAGGCAGAGTGTCAACACCTACTGCAAGAACTTTCGCCCGTGGAATGGCGAGCTAAAGGAGAGAGGGAGTGTGAGGAGGGAGACCAGACCGGGGGTACCTGTACTGCACTGGGTCTAGAATTATTGAGGCTGCTTCCCATGTTGTCCGGAGGAAGACAAAAAGGCCCGGACAGGTGCCCTGACCTGGAAGCCGGGAGCGCAGTTAAAAGTGAAAGAGCACACAGCATCAGCCAGTTTCCCACCGGCAGTGACAGAGGCAATGTGCGTGCGCAGCATGCTCCATGGGGTGCGCAGCTGGGCCATAATGAAACGCGGCTGACCTGATGCTAGGACGCTGCCGGAGCCAACCGCAGTAACAGGGAGAGAGCCCGGAGCACTGTTCAGCTGAGTATCGCACATAAGCATAAGAGCCGGGGCAGGGTGCAGGACTGTTAGTTGCTGCCCTCATTGCCAGACATTGCCACGCCTCTCTGCCAGGACCCAGACAGTACTGCGGTCTTGTTTGCGTTGGCCGCATCCACTTATGGACTAGGGGCTCAGCGGAAGGTACCGGAGACCGACCGATGCCGCCAGGAGAAGGACCACTGTTGCCTGCAGGACCTCATTGGACAAGCATCGCGCCAGCCATTGCTGGAGCTAATTGTTAGGGTTTGAGTTCCCGCTGCTGCACAAGGGGAGTCTCAAACCAGTCCCGCTGCGGTCCCCCATTCATCTCTGGCCGCAGTGGAGCCTGCTCAGCAGAGATGTCGGTCCCAGCGTCTTGCCCGTTCCAGTGCTGTACAGAGACTTGCTGCTGCCTCTCCTGGATCTGCTATTATAGACTGTGCTGGAGCAGACATCTTTGGGACGAAGTCCTGCGTTTCCCCTTCTGAGCATGCCCAGGGTAAGATCTCTCATTGGAGATCAGGGGTCACATGTTCCGGTACTGCAGCAGCTCCTATTGGTCCACCAGGAAGGTCCTGAAACTGCATGTGTTTTGGAGCAGTTTCTCATTGGTCCTTGTTTCTGGCAGGTCCTGTAGCTGTTGCTATAAAAGGGTGGCAATGGTGAGCCGCCATGCGCTAGTATCAACCATTATATGCTTTGCGCCAGTGTGGTCATGTGTGTGTGTGGTTAGGGCCCGGCTGAAATAAGCCCCTAGAATATCGACTTAATCGGTGAGGAGTTTGGTATGCTAGCTGGTCAGGGTCGGTGTCCTAGATGCCCTAGAATTCCGGCATAACCGGTGAGGAGTTTGATTGCCGTATTCAGGGTCTGGCGTTCAGACGCCATAGATTGCGGGTGACTCCCGCGACGACATTAGCTCATGATCACGTTCTATGTTTGCATAGCAGTCAACTGTGTACCTGGGTGCCTGACAGGACACAGAGGTTTGTCTCAGCGGCTCTGTGACGTAACAGGGTTCGCTTTCATCGCTAGACAGCGCCCTAGTGTGTTTATTTTGCGACTCACTGGTGTTAAGTGAGTTCGCACACATCGCCATATAGCGCTGCGGCACTCCTTCTAGAGGCTCTGTGGAATAGCAGAATTCGCCCATATTGCCACAGCGCGTTACGGCGTTTATTTCGGCGACTCTGTGGGATAACAGAGTTCGCTTCTTGCGCCATTTTACTAGCAGCAGGCTTCGCCTGCACGTTGGACCCCTGGCTGCGAACGCACCTCTCTACATCAAATATTTGGTGCGTTCCGCAGACCCTTACATTAATGACTTCCAAGCATCATCTACAGCCTGAGAAACCTCTGACCCAATAAGTGTTTGAAAGAACTGCCCTTACCTTGTTCATTGTTTATTCTCTCATTTAACTGTTTGCCTCCCTGCGTGGAGTACCCCATTGTTAAATTAAATTGTTAACCCTTGCTCTGCCTCTCGTGCATCACTGCATCCCACATCCCGCAACCTGCTCACAGTGTCTCAAAGGCTATAGAATTTTTCTTGTTCTGTCAAAGTGTCCCAGGAGCCCTTTTTCAGCACAACAGGTCCCATATTATTCATGCTATGGTGAGCAGCCTTTGTGACCTAAGATTGCTGCCATAGCCTGCAGGGTCTCTCTACTTGTCTCCCTTACAGCACATCTGTGACACTATTGGTCGGCAATTGAAAAGGGAGATGCCAGCACCTTGATGATTTGTCCAAGTGCATTCATCACAACAGAACAGTCCTCAGACAACAATAACCTCAATGATAGCAACCAAGCCTGTAAGTGTGTGTATTTCTGCATGTGGTACTCATTCCTAATGCTGAATAAATTGAAAAATGTTGAAAATGTTTCAATTTTTTCACCATTTGAATATCATCAGTATGCCTATTAATCATGTGATTTACATAATTGAATGACTTTCCCTTCTTGATGCCATAATTTCTTTGTTGAGTAGTGTATGATAGATGATATAATAATATTCTTTATGAATTTCTTTGTGAAATAAAGCTCAGACTCCTGACTGGAAGTGTCCAGTTTTTGTTACTTTTGCCCATTGGGATATATTGGTCTACTAATTCATCAGGTTTGTGACTTGTTTTTGGGAATATATGACAAAAAAGGAGGAGTTAACTTTTCCATCATATTCAATGGACTAGAGATTTAATGAAAGAGGTGAATTGTAACATAGTAACATAGTTAGCAAGGCCGAAAAAAGACATTTGTCATCCAGTTCAGCCTATATTCCATCAGAATAAATCCCCAGATCTACGTCCTTCTAAAGAACCTAATAACTGTAAGATACAATATTGTTATGCTCCAGGAAGACATCCAGGCCAGTCTTGAACCCCTCCACTAAGTTCGCCATCACCACCTCCTCAGGCAAGGAATTCCAGATTCTCACTGCCCTAACAGAAAAGAATCCTCTTCTATGTTGGTGGAAAAACCTTCTCTCCTCCAGATGCAGAGAATGCCCCCTTGTGATCGTCACCTTCCTTGGTATAAACAGATCCTCGGAGAGATATTTGTATTGTCCCCTTATATACTTATACATAATTATTAGATCACCCCCTCAGTTGTCTTTTTTCTAGACTAAATAATCCTAATTTTGCTAATCTCTCTGAGTATTGCAGTTCCCCCATCCCCTTTATTAATTTTCTTGCCCTCCTTTGTACTCGCTCTAGTTCCATTATATCCTTCCTGAGCACCGGTGCCCAAAATTGTACACAGTATTCCATGTGTGGTCTAACCAGGGATATGTACAGAGGCAGTATAATGTTCTCATCATGTGTATCACTATCCAGACCTCTTTTAATGCACCCCATGATCCTGTTTGCCTTGGCAGTCGCTGCCTGGTATTGGCTGCTCCATGTAAGTTTATTATTAACTAGGATCCTCAAGTCCTTCTCCATGTCAGGTTTACTCAGTGATTTCCTGTTCAGTGTGTAATGGTGATATTGATTCCTTCTTCCCATGTGTATAACCTTACATTTATCATTGTTAAACCCTATCTGCCACTTTTCGGCCCAAGTTTCTAACTTATCTAGATCCATTTATAGCAGAATACTATCTTCTCTTGTATTGACTGCTTTACATAGTTTTGTATCATCAGCAAATATCAATATTTTATTGTGTAAACCTTCTACCAGATTGTTAATACATATGTTGAAGAGAATAGGTCCCAACACCGACCCTTGTGGTACCACACTGGTCACAGCAACCCAGTTAGAGAATATACCATTTATAACCACCCTCTGCTTTCTATCACTAAGCCAGTTAGTTATCCATTTACACACAATTTCCTCCAGACCCAGCATTCTCATTTTGTGTACCAACCTCGTGTGTGGCATGGTATAAAACGCTTTGGAAAAATCAAGATATACCACATCCAATGACTCACCTTGGTCCAGTCTATAGCCTACCTCTTCATAAAAACTGATTAGATTGGTTTCACAGGAGAGATTCCTCATAAACCCATGCTGATATGGAGTTAAACAGTTATTCTTATTGAGATAATCTAGAATAACATCCCTCAGAAACCCTTCAAATATTTTGATAACAGTAGAGGTTAGACTTACTGGCCTATAATTTCCAAGTTCACTTTTAGAGACCTTTTTGAATATTGGTACCACATTTGCTAAGCGCCAATCCTGTGGAACAGACCCTGTCGCTATAGAGTCCCTAAATCTAAGAAATAATGGTTTGTCTATTACATTACTTAGTTCTCTTAGCACTCGTGGGTGTATGCCATCCGGACCCGGAGATTTATCTATTTTAATCTTATTTAGCCAGTATCACACCTCTTCTTGGATTAGATTGGTGACCCATATTATAGGGTTTTCTTTGTCTCTCGGCATTTCACCTAGCATTTTATTTTCCAAAGTGTATACCATGGAGAAGAAGGTGTTTACTATATTAGCTTTTTCCTCGTCATCTACACCCATTCTTTCCTCCCATTTTTTTAAGGGGCCTACACTTTCATTTTTGATTGTTTTACTATTGATATAGTTGAAGAACATTTTGGGATTAGTTTTACTCTCCTTAGCAATGTGCTTCTCTGTTTCCTTTTTGGCAGCTTTAATTAGTTTTTTAGATAAAGTATTTTTCTCCTTATAGCTTTTTAGAGATTCAACAGTGCCATCCTACTTTAGTGGTTTAAATGCTTTCTTTTTACTGTTAATTGCCCCTCTTACTTCTTTGTTTAGCTACATTGGGTTTTTCCAATTTCCTGTGCTTTCATTCCCACAAGGTATAAACTGCTTACAGTGCCTATTTAGGATGTTCTCAAATATTTCTCATTTATTATCTGTATTCTTATTTGTGAAGACATTGTCCCAGTCAACCAGATTAAGGGCATCTCTAAGCTGGTCAAACTTTGCCTTCCTAAAGTTCAGTGTTTTTGTGACTCCTTGACAAGTCCCCCTAGGGAAAGACAAGTGAAACTGTACAATATTGTGGACACTATTATCTGGTCGCTATTTCCTTGGTCCGATCACTACCTATCTTGGCCAAAGCTAAGCACCAAACGTCCCACATCATAGTCAAAATCAGTCAAAATAAAAGTCAAATATATCTCTGTAACAGATTGAGATACTGACAGGTCCCCGAGGAAGCCCATCACGCAAAATGCGCGTCGGGACTAAGGCAAACGCAACCTGTCACCTAGGTCTCTCCCACATGGGTAAGCATTGATACCTCACTGCACTATGAGCAGCACTGTATGCTTAGGACTATGCAGATTTATTTCCTATTTTAGTAAATACCACCTCTCTACATGTAATCTCTGTATCCTTGTCTGTTACATATACTTGTTATGGTGAGATACATGTGCTATTCTGTATTGTGCTCTGTGCTGATATTTATTTATTTATTTTTCTACCATGAGATCTGTGTGATGGCATGTGTTGCCAGGCTTTTCCCCTTCTACACCTATCTTGTTTTGTCTTTAGGGTATATAAACCCTTTAATATTATGTGAGTGAGCTTTTCAATAAATAATTGGTATACATCATTGATGGTACTGTTTCTCATTTCACTGTATTGCTTAGGGCAGATTACTCCATTGCTTTTATAGGATTAAAATATGTAAGGAGTTGTTCTTTTTTTTCTCTGATTAAATAGTTCCAGTCTGGACCCATATAAGCATGTTTAGATCCAATATGTCAGTTGTTGTGAACTATCTTGGCCAAAGCTAAGCACCAAGCTTCCCCCATTATAGTCAAAATCAGTCAAAATAAAAGTCAAATATATCTCTGTAACAGACTGAGATACTGACAGGTCCACTTCAAATATATTGCTTATTATAGCTTCCTACCTTTGACCCAGCTGCTCCAAGCTCTCCTTTTGGACCATCCAGTCCTTTATGACCCTAAAAAGTCAAAATAAGATGTCAACATCAAATCAGACAATAACATTTTTTTTATCTTTAGGTTTTCTGCAATTATAATAAAACAGGCTGAATTTGAATATAGTTTTTAATTTTATTGGATTAACTACTACCTTAAAATGAAATGCATCAGGAGGGATAGAGGTTTGAACGGGTTTCCCTATCTCACTGTAGGAACACCACCAATTATGACAGTGAAACAATGGTATAGGACTATGTACTGTGACCCCAACATTTTCAGGATCAGTTTTATTTTCAGCCGGAGGATCTTTAATGATCAGGAAGTAATAGCATAGCCTAGTGATATGTCATTACTTTCCATAATGAGAAAATCAGTTTGACTGTGGGTTACACATGATATTGACACATGGAAGGATAAAGAATTGTTTGTGCATCACAGCGATATACCCATAAGAAACTTTTATGTCAAGTCTGCATGTGTCTCCTCATTATGCAGCTCAGGGTTAATGAATGGACAACAAAGTTTGCACAATGACTTCCAACAGCTGACACTGTGATGGCCTTCAGTTGGCCACACACATAGCATATTCCTAAGTCAAACATGTTCCCTATTCTTATGTCTAGTGTGATTGATTTGCCTTTAATGCATTCTATTGCTGTTTACAATTATCTCGATGGTTCTTCAGTCAATATAATTCCCAATACGTTTAGGCTTTGTATGTGTTTGTATGTCTGATGTGCCCAAACTATTGTGCTATCTGCCCAAGTACGATCTTACCCAGATGTCAGTTTATCACATACAAGTCCTATCGATGTTTTTTGCGAATATAACTCATACCCATTACAGTCTACGAGCTGATCACAGACAGTTATTTTGCTGACATAGTGGTTTACTCTAAAAACTTGCAACATGTAGAATACTGATCCTAGTTTCAGATCAAACTTGCCAATGTAAGATCCGTACAATTTATTTTGTGTACTGATCTACCAACTTTGAGATTGGGTCAAGCAGACACTTCATGGTACGTGATCTTTGCCTTAATAAATTGCAGTCTCACTGATGGTAGAGAAGGAACTCAGTTTGGAGAGAGCTCTCTCTCACTGTGTTGGTAATGATGCTACAGTGAGAGCACGGTGCAGACCAAGCTCCTGCTCTCCTCTCAGCGGAACTGCAGCATAGGATATAGATGATGCACACTATGGAGTCTCACCTTCACCCTGGACATGTGAGGGTGTCACTGGAGTCACAGACTACCCCCATGCTTACCCAGAGTCACTCTAAAACTCTGGCTCCTGCACAGTGCTCTCACTGTGGCATCAGTACAATCACAGTGGGTGACCCAGCTCACGCTCTCCTATCATAGTGACTGCTAATGTGCACACTATGAAGACTTTCCTCCACTTATGTGAGTTGGAAACTTAGGAAAATGTAGCATGTCTAGGATATAGCATATAACAACAAATTGTAGAATATTATGTATAACATGCGACAGGTGTAATTGGACTCTTTAAACACGTCAGGACAAATCGTTTAATGGGATAAGCACAAAAAGAAGGTAAAAAACAACAATCAAATGTCTCCAATAATAGTCAAAATGCAAAAATGTATTGAGAAACCAGAAGTAGGAGAAGGGGGCCCCCTTAACGAAAGCTATGAAGAGTCGGGGTGGACGCAAGTCCTCCTTAGGAGCTCTGGTGTATTTAAAGGGAATCTGTCACCCCATTTTTGGACTAAGAGAT